>CM032352.1:95026405-95155637 GCA_019023105.1 Diglossa brunneiventris | reverse complement strand
CAGCCCCAACTTTCTCAGCCTGTCTTCATAGGGAAGGTTCCCTAGTTCCCTTATCAATTTCATGGCCTTCCTCTGGACTTGCTCCAACAGTTCCATGCCCTTCTTATGTTGGGAGCACCAGAACTACATGCAGTATTTCAGGTGGGGTCTCACAAGAACAGAGTGGAGGGAGAGAATCACCTCCCTCGACCTGCTGGCCACATTGCTTTTGATACAGCCCAGGGTAGGGATGGGTTTCCTCCCCTGACACAGCTTCATGACATTATCTTATGGTAAGAGGACAAATTGCTAAATGCTACTTTGGTTTAATTTTCTAGTACCCCCTGCTGGTTAATAAAAAGGAGTAGCATTTGGTTTCACAGTGAATGGCAGATGTATCTGTCCTGGTTTAGGGCAAATTCTGGAGGAAACCTCCGAATGGGGTCCCTGTAGAAAGCAGATTCAAGTGGCCCCTCCCCCTACTGGTTTGGGAAAAGACTTCCTTGGAGAAAAGTGGAAAAAAACTGTTTATTTAACAAGCAAAGTATCCACAATCACAAAAAAAAAAAAAAAAAATTACAATAAAACCTCTCGCTGTTCTGAAGAGATGGCTAATTCAGAAAGTCCTTTTTGTGGGGTGCAGCTCAGCTCGCTCAGTCTCTTATCAGTCCCTCTGGTGCTGGAAAATGCTGTGTCCCAGGCACCGGTGGGCCACAGGCATGAGCTACTGGTGTTTTTCTGGGTTTTCAGTCCAGAGCAGGGCCGATCAGTTCCAAGAATAAGAAAAGCCACGGTCTGGGGAACTTTTCTGCTTCAGCTAGCTAAAAAAACTAACTAGAAGCAAAAGAGAGCTCTCTCCCACTGTCTGTGCTGAAGACAACACAGTCTGGGAGCAGGAATGCAGGGAGCAAGTGCAGTTTCTGAAAACAAACTGTACACTTCTTTTCCCTCTCTTTGCTCTTGGAACCAGTCTTAAAGGTGCAGAATTTAATATCCAGCATAAACAGAACAGACGATTGGGGATACAAGCATCATAAAGTCACCCTGGCTAATTAAAATGAAAATAAGACTAAAGGAATGTAATGTTGTTATTAGTATTTAACAAAATATTTCTAAGCTTTTGTGTGAAGTGAATTCCAAAGAGAGTTGTGACTGAATTTCAACCATCTCCTAAACTTCAGGAAATTATAGCATCTTGTTCACACTACCATGGTCCCTACTATTAGTATCTTTTTCAACAGGAGGTGTCCTGTTTTTGAGGAGATGTGCATAATTTGATTGCATCAAAGTACCTTGTGCATTAGAATTTACTAGAGTGCTATACTCCTCTGGGTCTAACATGGCAAGCCATTGGATCCACACAGTCCAGTAAACCCAGTTGTCCCTCTCCTCCACCTGGCAGGAGGAGTCAGGGCCCCTCTAATACTGATCACAGGATTCTCCACTTCTCCACTTACTTCTTGTAGAAATGAATTAAACTGATTAGAACTTATTTCCAAAGGATTAGGAGTAAAATCAGCCCCTCCACTCTGTCTAGAAAAATGCCCACTGGAAACTGGATCAGCAGCAACTTTCCTGGAAGAATCCTCATTGGTGATTGACCTACCCTGCAATTCCTGTACCCGTTCCCCTAGGGTTTTCCATCCCACTTCATCATGCCCTCTCCATGGACCCACAGGTGAAAAACCACAGGGTATCTCATGGTGTGTATCTTGTATATCCTCTCTCTTGAGTGAAAGGATACCTGCTGTCAATTGCTGAAATGTGGGCCCATACAGGTGGGGAGTAGGACATATCCTCTCTGAGTTGGTGAAACTCCTAGGTCAGTTTATTGGGCATTTTTCCCATGGCTGAGATGGCTGAGGAAGGGGTGCTGTCTTTATATTCCTGGAGTTGACAAACCATGACATCTGTTGCTGGTGGCTCATCGTCTTTCCAGAAGACTCTTGCCAGGGAGCAAAGTCAAGATGGGGGAGAAGCTCCCTTCTCCTGACCACATGGTGGAGAGAGACAACAAAGGAAAAAAAGACAACACAGCAGCTGAACCTCCATGATTACAAAACTCCTTCATCCCTCTAACAACAAACAACAGGGTACAAGAAGAAAATAAAAGAAACCCGGAGTCCAAACCAGTCAAATGCCTCTTGTCATGGTTTGATGCTGGCACAATGCCAGTGCACCCATGAAAATATATTTTCCTCAAACAACTGCTGTGAGATATGACCAGGAGCAGAGCGGGCTCAAGCTTAGAAATAAGAAAAAAAACTTTATTAACCTACAACTATAATAAAAGGAACACACAGAATTCAGAATGAAAACCTTCCAAAACATTCCTCCTCCCCCCACACAATTTCTACCAAAACACAGTGAGACAAAACCTTGGATTCTCAATCAAGTTACCACCCCTCAGATAATCAATTCTCAGTTCATCAAGGGAGAGAGGAGCCGCTCTTGTACCATAGGTTCCCCAGGAAACACAGTTGGAACCTCTTGTGTTTCCATGTCACACATGGCACTGCCTGGAGAAAATCTGCCATCTTGGCATCTTCCTTCCATGTACAATGCTCTCACCACCGTTCATGGACCAAAACTGCTTATAGGGTTCCCTTTTAAGGATGCTTTGCCAAGTACAAAAAAAGCAACAGTTTCTCACTTTCGGGACAAAGTTCCCCCCATTTTCACTCCCCTGGGGCTGAGGGTCTTAAGAACAGAGATCTTCTTCTTCCCTGAAGACAGAGGGCACCACCACACCCTCCTCATCTTTCTCTGTTCACTTTACTACAGCACTTGGCAGTCACTGCAACAGGTCACTCTCTTGGCTCAAGCCATTGCATACCCCTAAATGCAGTCTCTGTGTTACAGTAAAAATAAGTTCAGTCTATGGCTATACAAGAAAAGAGTCCAGACAAAGGTCACTCCACCATCTTCTCCCACCTAGGATTCTTCCCCATCTTCTTTTGACATCCTTCACTTGCTCAGACCTTCACCACACTTGCCCATTTCCTTCTATTTCATGTCTGTCTCTCTTCTCATTCAAATCAAGGAGGATTAGTGTTCTGCAAAGTTTTCATTGTCCAAGAAAAGGGCTAAAATCTTGGGCTCTGCTTGCCCAGGACTCCCACGGCAGAGGCCGGGCACCCTCTCGCCTCACCCCCTCCCTTCTCCTTCTTAGCTGTACTGCCAGCACATGATATCAAATTTCAAGGTGGCACAGGCGCTCTCTCTCTCTCTCTTTCCCTGCGGGATTGGGGGGGGGGGGGGTGTCCGATGCCTCTCAGTGTTCCTCCATCCCTCCATCCTACCTCACCCCAGGCCACATGGCTTCTCCTCCCCCACCCAGCCTGTGACTGGGCAGGGGGAGGTCTGACCTCTTTACCTCTTTCACCAAGAGAGAGTTCCCCTGGGAGTTCTCTGCTTTTTAACCTCCTGTGTTCTCAGAGGCGTATCCATGTCTCCAGTGGCCACACCAGGTGCCAATATTCAAATCTGACCACTGATTGGTTTGGCTACAACTTCTCAAAAAACTCACTTCCTTGTCAACCCAGAACACGTCTCAAGCCGTTTCTTCCACACCACCTGGCAAGGTCTTTCCCAGTGGCGGCAGCTCCATTGACAATGGTGGCTGGAACTGGGTCAGCAGCTGGAACTTGTGGAGGGTCTTCAACTTCTCTTCAGCAAAAGTGTCAGGCACTGGGGCAATGGCTGGAACTGGGGCAGCAGCTGGAACTCATGGAGACAGAGGAGGGGTCCCCTTTTTCCTGGCATTGTTGGAAATGATACAGCATTTTTTTTTTTTTTATGTAACTTTAGTCAGGGGTGTAATATGTAATGCAAAGTAATTAATGCTTAAGGAGAAAATGTATAAAAATAAAAATTGTAAAATAAATTAAACATCCAACGAGCCTCTGACCACGGACAACCTAAAGACAGATTACCACACTGAAGTTGCGAAACTCCTGGTGGCAGCAGGAAAAGAATGCCTTGTTAACTAATAAAAGAACGTGGCTGGTGCAGAGATGGGCTTCCCCTGGAACCACCTGGGAACACCTAAGGACAATCAGTACTTGATTGTCGCAGACATCTTTTCATTAAAAATCCTTCTTTAAGTTTTTTTTTTCTGAGAAGCTGAGAGGCCTCAGAAACAAAATGTAAACAATGGTTATCTGCTGCTGTGGAATGCAACAGGTGGATCCGTGATTGGTCTCGTGTGGATGTTTGGAATTAGTGACCAGTCACAGCAGAGCTGGCTCCCTCTGTCTTTCTCTCTCTCTCTGTCCGAGCCACAGACCTTTGTTTTCATTCTTTTCCATTCTATTCTTAGCTTAGCTAGCCTTCTGAGATGAAACCTTTCCTTCTATTCTTTTTAGTATAGTTTTAATGTAATACATATCATAAAATAATAAATCAAGCCTTCTGAAATATGGAGTCAACATTCTCGTCTCTTCCCTCACCTGAAAACCCCTGTGAACACCGTCACAGATGGTGACCCTCGAGTGAATGAGGAAGAAATCATCACTTGGTGAGACCCCAGAGGAGCTGCTACACTGGGTAAACCCCGAGTGTGTGGCATTGATGGTCACCTCACAAGTGACTACAGAAGTGGATTCTAGCCAGGAGCTGAAGAACTGAAGATCCTGATTTGGACAGAGTTCACAGCTAAGGCTGACCACAAAGAGAACCTTTTGAAAAGCCTCCAGGGAAGATGTCCGGAAAGCCTAGCAGCACCAAGCAGTCAGCCAGAGCCTGGTGGACACTGTCACAAGGTACTGTTAGCTTTTCCCTTCCTGATGATGCTGCCCTTCGCAGATTGTGGCTGCACATGTGGGGGAGGGTGCCCACAGAGGCAGAGGTTCAATTCTCCCCCTCAAAGGAGAAACTTATTGCCCTCTGGCAAAAATGGGGTGAAGAGGACAATGTTCCTATGGTGAAGAGACATTTCTATGAGTTTTTTCGATGGTCAAAGTTCTATGGGTTTTTTACTAATGTGCTTTATGCCCTTGATATATTCATATGGGAATGCATGGAATCCATTTTTGAAGCCGCCTTGGACCGTGGACTGGGGTACCCCCGGATTCATCCAGCGTTCAGGATGCTTTTCCCGGTCTTGAAATGGAAAGCAGCTTCCTTTCCGTGGATTGCTGATTGCAGGGGTCAGGCCCCATTTTCCCCAAATCCAGCAGGAGAAGACCATTTGGAGGGAGACGATCTGCTGCTTCCCAGCCCCCCTGACTCACAGCGGGGGGGGCGAAGTTTTGACCGCAGCCGAAGAAGTTTTTTTTCCTGCGTCTTTAGGGCATGCTCAGACGGAGCTGCTTTTTTCCCCCCCTAGTTGCTTGTAGGAGGAGTCTGAGTGGGCTGCGCCGCCCCTGGCAGCCCTGCAGGCACCGCCCCGGCAAGCCCCATGGACCCCGCCCCACCCAGCGCTGCGGGCGGCACCGGTCCCCGGGCCCCGCCTCCCGAGCCCACGGGGCAGCCCCAACCCGCCCCGCAGATGCTTCCCCGAGCGGCCCCGCTCGAGGCGGCCCCACCTGTGCCTGCGTGGCCGATCTCAGAAGCACCGCTTCCTGCAGCTTCGCCTGTGTTGCGACGAGGGCGACCGGCAAGCGCCGCCGCTTCCCCCGGCTGTCCCACCGCCTCCCGTGCGGACTCCGCCGGATTTTGCGACTGCGCTTCCGCAGCTGATCTCAGAGCCAGGGGCAGAAGCTGCTGCTGACCCCGTTCTGTCCCCGCCATCCCCTCCCGCAGGGACAGAGCTCGCGCCTGCGCTGCCGCTCCTGGAGCCGAGTGAGACAACAGCGGCGTTTTCCCATGCACCTCTGCTGCCCCCGCCTTCGGGGACTCCGTCCTCTGTGTCTGCGTCCAGAGGCTGCCTTGGAACCGGCGGCATGTCCGAGCTCGGACCGTCCCGAGCTGTTCGCCCCTGGGGGCAGAGGCTCTGGCGGCCGGCCTCTCCTTCCGTGGAGGAGGCGTGGCTGGGAAGCTGAGTGCGGGCGCAGCCTGGCTGCCTGCTTTCAAAATCAGCGTTTCTGGTGGGTTGGTGCGTGTTTGGTTGGTGGTTCCCCCTTGGGGGTTCCAGGGGTGCCTGCCGTCCCTCGCGCGCCCCAGTGGCAAGGAGGAAGTGGCTCCCGGGGGTTCTGCCTCTGGTCCCCAGACCGGGAGGCAGATGGGAGGAACACCTTTTGCATTTGCATTGCAGAGGCAGAGGGAAAAGCAGAAAGCCATCATCGCTTGCTTGCTGTGGGGAAAAAACATTCCCAGACCCGAGATGGAGATTCTCGGGAAAGCTTCTATTCCCCCACTGCCGATATGTGTCGGTGGTTCGGGGAGAAGGAAGCGTTTGGTCACTCATTCTGCCATTGCACTGGCAGCAGGGTGCTGGTTTGTGACAACACAGAGCCCGCCTGGCGGGCCAGGCCTGGGCTGTTTGGCTTGGTTTCCCGGGCCAGGGCCACCGTTTTGTGGGCCAGGTCTGGGGTTCCTGATCCTTCTAAGAGGGCCAGGGCCCCCAGGGCCTCTCAAACTCTCTGCTGCTGCTGCTCTTTCCGACAAAAAAAAAAAAAAAAAAAAAAAAAAAAAAAAAAAAAGGGTTGGAAGAGCTGGCAGCAGCTCAAAAGCATTGAAGAGCCGAAAATTAGCTTCAGCCCAAGTTGTTCAATAAAGGGCTGTGGCTAAGACATTCCAGAAATTTTCTCAAAATTGTTTGAAATTGTTTGATGACTGTCAATGGATTTTTAATAACTATAGATGGATGTTTCTTTAGCAATTTGTTGTTTCAGGATTCTGCAAGCCTGTTTCAGGACCAAAAGGGACTTTCAGAGATGTCAAAGTGGAACATCTTCAGTCCATGGACTTTCTCCTGAAATTCAGCTGTTCGGACTTGGATTTTCTTTGCATTGTTTTTGCATTTTCTTATATTGTAAGATTGTTTTAGTGATATGATAGAATTTTATGTTTTACAGGTGAAGAATTTCCCTGTTGCATTCCACACCAGCACTTGATTGAGGTTTGATTGGCAACAGATAACCTGTCAGGTGTTTGTTCTTTCCTCTGCATGAGCCCAGCAGAGAAAATTACAAACACTTTTCTTTTTAATTTAACTAAATAAATACAGGTGACATGTTCTTGTCTCTTCCCTCACCTGAAAACCCCTGTGAACACTGTCACACTTGATAAGTATCATCAATCAAGATAACCAAAGTTGTCAAAAACATACATCTGAATACATGACTTCTCCTGACATGATCAGTGCCCGCCACCACCCAAGAAACAGCAATTGTCCAACCCTGCACAGTAAAAAGAAACTTCATACGTATGCGGGGTAACAAAAGAAATTGGGGCACCTCTGCCTCAGGGATAAAAAAACTGTATAAAACAGCCCCGCCGGAGACGGCCTTCGTGAACAGAGGGAGATCCGATATGATAGAGGTCGGATCTATGTTCACCCAGCGCCGATCCCGGGCTCAACGCTGTCACTTTGACTGTGGCTTTTTGAGGACTGTGTTTTTGGTCGCGAAAATAAAATATTTTGCATTTATTAATTAGGCTTTCTCCTTGATCATTTATAACAGGAGTTTATTCGCCTTTGACCAGGGGTAGGGGAATTGAAGTTTCAAAAGACCTTGTTTCACTGAGCAAGGCCTGATGAATTTAACATCCACAGCTTGGGAGTAGCCAGAAGATACACAGGGGATAAGGGGCCATTAATAAACATTACAAACATCAACCCCAAACATCAACCCCTGGTGCAGTCAGAGAGAAAAGATTGATAAGAGAGCCAAAGAAGGAGGACTAAATTAGCATTGAAGGTGAAGGGATCAATAACCAATAGGAGATTGAATACTAAGAATTGTGGAATTTAAGACCAATGAACAAGAATTTCTTTGGGTTTTGTCTGTATAAATACGTGAAAAGACTGGTAAAGAATTAAGTGTGACAGAATGATTTTCACTGCACAACCCAGGCATGTGTGGATGAAATTACTTTTATTGCACATCCTGGCCAGAATAAACTAATTCCTTGATTCTCTAACACTGAAAAGATGTTGGAGAGTTTCTGTTTTTCCTGCAGTTTCAGTGACAGCATGGCTGTTCCAAGTGGCAGCAGAGGGGAAAAAAGGTTGAAAGAAAAAGTCCTCCCTAGCTTCAAAAATAAACCAGTAGTTACCACGTCAACAGCAGCCGAGAATATATTGCCAACTGCTCCAAAAGTACAGGAGAAACAAAAGAAAGCAAAGGGGAGCTTCTGCCCTGTGCTGCCTCGGCTTCCTGGCAAGAATGAAAGAGAAAGAGGGCTCTCCATGAGTGTTCTCTGACTCTTAAAGGGACCCCAGTACTACCGCACCCCCCTCCCCCCGTGACACCCCCATTCTGCTTCTGGCACCCAGGTCTTAAAGGGACAGTAACAATCTTGCTCAGATTGGCATAACACAGATATGGAATACTATACACAGTTTTTGGGTTATCCAGGACCTATTTTTGTTTCTCTTAGCTTGTGCATGCACAAACATTCACTTTTGCTTTTGTAAACTGCCTTATCTCAACTTACAAGTAATTTTCCGTCTTATTTTCTCTCCCCTGTCCATCTGGGGAGTGATAGAGTGGCTTGGTGGTGTCGTGGTTTGAAAGGAAGTGAGTTTTTTGAGATGCTGTAGTCAGACCAATGGGTGCTCAGATTTGAATATTGGCACCTGGTATGGCCACTGGGGACATGGATACGCCTCTGAGAATACAGGGGTTAAAAGCAGAGGACTCCCAGGAAACCTTTCTCTTAGGTTCCAGTGGGGAAAGAGTTTGGATCTCTCCCCTGCCCAGCTGCCCGCTGCTGGGCGGGGGAGGGGAAGCCATGCGGCCGGGTGAGGTAGGCCTGGCCCCGAGGATGGAAGGGTGGAGAAGCACCAGGAGGCATTGGGCAGCCACCCCCCCCCAGGAGAGAGAGAGAGAGAGAGAGAGAGAGAGAGAGAGAGAGAGAGAGAGGAGAGAGCCTGGGCCTGTGCTTGTGCCACCTTGAAATTCGATAGCAGGCCGGCTGAGAAGGAGAAGGGGGGGGGGGTGCGGTGAGAAGGTGCCCGCAGGGCAGTGTGGGAGTTCATGGACAGGCAGAGACTGAGATTTTTAACCCTTTTCTTGCATGATGGAAACCTTACAAATGCTAATCCTCCTGGAGCTGAATGAGGACAGAGATAAGAGATGAGATAAGAAGAGAGAAGTGAAGAATCTTAGGTGGGAGGAGATGATGGAGTGGCTTTTGGCTGGACTTTTCTTGTATAGCCATGGATGGAACCATTTTTTTTCCCCTGTGACACAGAGACTGCATTTAGGGAGGAGGCAATGGCTTAAAGCCGAGAGAGTGCAGTGACGTTATGGGAGTGCATGAACAGAGACAGCGGATGAGGAGGGTGGTAGTTGATGCCCTCGATCTTCAGTGGAGGAGAAGATCTCTGTTCTTGAGACCCCTCGGCCCCAGGGGGTGAAATTTGGGGGGGGACAGTTGTCCCAAAAGTGAGAAACTGTGCTCTTTTAGGAACTGGACAAAGCATCCTTAAAAGGAAAACCCTAGAAGCAGCTCTGGTCCATGTGCAGTGGTGAGAGCACTGAGCATGGAAGGAAGATGTCACGATGGCAATGATCTCCGGGCGGTGCCACGTGTGACAGGAAACACAAGAAGTCTCAACTGTGTTTCCAGAAGAAGCCTATGGCACAAGAAGGACTCCTCACTCCTTGATGAACTGAGAATTGATTAACTAAAGAGTGGTGGTGGACCGAGAGTTGGTGATCTGAGGGATGGATGTATTGGAAATTTGGTGGGGGAGGAGGAAATGTTTTGGAAAGTTTTCATTCTTTCTGTGTGTTTCTTTTTACATATAGTTGTAGGTTAGTTAATAAAGTTTTCTCTTCTTTATTTCTAAGTGGGGGCCTGCTTTGCTTATTCCTAGTCACATCTCACAGCAGACACCAGAGAGAATGTAATTTCATAGGAGCACTGGCATTGTGCCAGCGTCAAACCATGACAGGTGGGCACCTGGTGTCCAGTCAAGGTCAACCTACCACAACTACTTAGTAACAGCCAAAACATCAGTGTATCAACAACATTATTCTCACACTAAATCCAAACAAACACAGCACTGTACCAGGTACTAAGAAAATGAACTCTGTTCTAGCTGAAACCAGGACACTGTCCCAGGCAAAGCAAAAGCAAATGCAAACTTCTAAGTTTGATGTACAGCATAAAAAGGAGCATGCCACAGAGTAAGGGAACAAATCAGTGTTGAGAAAAAACAAATCAACATCACAACTAGCAACAGCAAGTAACAACTTGTCACATAACAGCTAAACAGGTATTGAAACTATAAATCCAGTCTAGCACACTTTGATCAAATCTGTCATCTTGAACCTCTTGGGCCCCACATTGGGCACCAAAAAGGACTGTGATGGATTGACCCCAGCCAGCAACAAAACACCCTGTAGCCACTCGATCACTCCACCAACCAGCAGAATGGAGGAGAGAATCATTAGAGTAAAAGCAAGAAAAATGCATGGGTTGAGATAAAGACATTAAGTGCAGAAAAAAGGAAAACAAAACAAGTGATGCAAAGGCAATTATTCACCACTTCCCACCAGCAGCAGACCGATGCCTGTCCAGTCCCCAAGCAATAGCTTCTTTGGAGAGACCAAACTCCTAGGTTTTATTGCCTAGCGTGACATTGTACAGCATGTTATATCCCTGTGATCTATTCAGGTCAGCTGTCCTGGCTGTGTCCCCTCCCATTCTCTTGTGCCCCCTCCCCAGTCTATTCACTGGGGAAGCAGAATGAGAAACAGAGAAGGCCTTGAAGCTTTACAAGCACTGTTCAGCAGTAGCTAAAACATTGGTGTGCTATCAACACTATTTTACTCACAGATCTAAAACACAGCACCATACAGGCTGCTATGATGAAAATTAACTCCAACCTATTCATCAAGAATAAAAACCAGTTATCTTAACACTTCTGTACACAATGTGAATTTTGCCTTATTGCAGAGGACTTGCTGCAGGATTTTTTTTCTCATTAAACTTCAATTAAGCCCTTAAGTCACTTTTAAGCACATATTAAATGAATATTAAATGAAGCCCAGGCTATATATATAGCACTGGCAGATTTTGAATGCTGAAATCTAGGACAATCCTGGTCAGATGAATCATATACTGCACATGCACAATAAACACAGTGTTAGAACCAGTGTACTTTTACAATAAAGTTACTCTGGTAGTGTGGAATGAAAACAACACAGCTGGAGCTTGTGAAAAATGCGTATTATATGATTGGCTTTTCCCAAATATTAAAATGAATATTATATGTGTTATGTTAGAAAGTTATACTGTATTAATCCTTTTCAGTAGTGTGTTAAATATAGTTTTAGGCTATAACATAATATTGAAATAGAAACTATGCAATGTAAGATACTTTTTCTAATTAGCTCAAGAAATTCTTCGCACAGAGAGAACAGCAACAGGACACCTAAATCCCCAAGAGAAGAATTATGGCCTCCTTATTGAGAAAGACCAGACTTGGTGGGGACCAAGATGACTGATTTACAAGATGAGGGGGGGAAGTTGAAAATAACCAGAAAACACCCTTTTTTTGAAAAGAATTTCTGAATCATGTATGAGATATATGAATATGCATCAGGCTATTGCTTTTAAGAGTTAACGCTATGCTTTCAAGAGGAAAGCATCCGAATGTTTGCAATTCTTTGCTTCTATTGTCCTTTATTGTCCTAACTCTGATTGTCCAAATTCTTATTGCTCTAATTTGAATTACTATTTTTATAACAATTTTATTACTATTAAACTTTTAAAATTTTAAAACAAGTGATTGGCATTTTTCACAAGCTGGACCTACTATTTTTGCTAGATTAGCTAGATGTATTCCACCTTTCTACATGTTCAGCAACTTGGGTTATCAATCATCTGAAAACTGTTCAAACACCACAAAAACATGGGGAAAGATGCCCCATAAGCTTTTCTACAGGATGTAGAATCTGACCTCATAACACAGGACATTGTCTATACAAAATATCTGCTCACCCTATCTATGCTAGAATGAAATCCATTCAAGGTTCAAGTGATACAAAAACTTATACCATCCTTTGAGCTGAAGAAATATTCACTTGAGCTGAATTTCAGTATATCTGTTTGTCAAAGATGTGTTCTGAACACCCCACTCTTTTGTCTGGATTCTCTTTTTCCTGAGATCAGATTATACACACTAATCTGTTGCAGTGTGGTGCAACTGAGTTCATCGTGTCCAGGGAGAGTGCAGCTGCCAGCGCGGGGCAGGGAAACAAAGGAGACGGGTCTTTGTTTCATAAAGCTCGAGAATCCATTTATTACCCCAGGGGAGGAGGGGTGGGATGGAGACAAAAAGACAAGGCAAAGGCAGGGTCGTGGGGTTTTTTTAAGGTATCGCAGGAGTGGAGTTAGGGTTCGGGTCAAGGGAGGAGTTATTAGCAACACAAGAAGGGTAAGATCAAATTCCTGTCTCTTAGGAACAGGGGCATTCCACACTAATCTATAAGACCACAGAGACAAAAAGCTTACCTTTTGAAATGATGGAGCTACAGAAATGCTACATTTTAAGTTAGTCAAATTAGGTTGTTTAAAAGTGAATAATCTTTATGAAATAAACAGGGCAGGAGATCTTTCTCCTTTTTAATGCCTTTATTAAAAATCAGCTCGGGTGGGGAGAACCGATGGGTCGTGCACACACTGCTGCTGCTCCCAGGAGTGGCACGGAGGAGAAGGAAGAGTGCAGCTGTGTCCGCTGGTATGCAGGCAGAGCTGGGACTTCCGTCTGCACGAGAGCACTAGGGGATTCCCCTTTTTCAGTTTGACATTCGAGGTCCTCTTTCTAGCCGGCATTTTTAGGTTAGGGTGAAAGGTAAAAAGGATCTTAGCAGACACTGGATTCAATTCCTCACCTCTAGACATCACTTAGATATCTTAATTCCATGGTGGCTCGTTGTTTTAGGGGTTTTTCCTGCTAGATTTGGTGAGGTGTTTCCACATTTGCATACCAGCCCCGATGTCACTTCCTCCTTACAGTCCCAGGTGCCATTTTCCAGGAAGCAGCAGGGTGATACTCGACGAAGAGAGATTTCTAACCATCAACAACAGGTAATTAAAGAAAAACTATTAACAACAGGTGATTACAACATGAAATTATTAACAACAAATAGTTAAAACTCCAACTTAGCAGCAATTGGTTTAACCTGTTAACTCTGTAACTTTAAAAAAAATGGACAACTTTTCTACTCATAACATTTATATTTACATCACAGATTACTGCATTGTGTGAACTGCAATGCAAGTTTAGCTTAAAATCTAAAATTTCCTTAGGAGTTAATTTGTTTTTAACAAAAATGCATTTACAATTTTAGCATTTAAACCCTAAACTGCATAAAAGAAATATGTTTACATCAAATTCTAGTTTCAGAATAAGTAATTTCAATTATTGTAATATCATTTATCACTGAAGTATTTTCAAATATAGAAAGCTAAAGCAGAGTGAAGAGTAATTATTTTGTGAATTGCTTAAAAGTGAAACAGGTTACTCTACTTGCAGTATACTTTAAAAATATTTTTAAACAATAGCACAATCTAAACATTAGGAATTCTATTTTCTAACTATATGAGGTCATAATTCCAAAGTTAGGCAAGCACTGCTGCCACGAAAACATAATACATAGATACTGTATGTAAATACACACATCTAAGTAACCTTAATGTAGCATTAGCAATTAGGTTTGTATAGAGCTTGTTCTTGCTTTGTGAAGTTCTTTATGACAAGAGGAAATTACAATTTCTGTTGTTATTCACATACAAATGATGGCTTATCCTTAAAGCACCCTAGTGAATATTACACAGAGAAGTGTCACATCATATTTATACTTTGCCACTAACTCTTAAATCTACAAAGTACAGATGTATGAGATGCATAGATCTACACATCAATTAAATCAATAGTTGTAGTATATTAAAAACAATTACTTGCCATGGCAATTTGCTGAACTGAAGCTTTAAAGTGCAAAAATAACAACTTTTTATGTCCTCCTTTGCCTGATAGCACAATGGCTTTTCTTCAAATAATACTGACAGTCTGCTTCTAAATGTGAACTGCAAAGATTGCAAATAAAAGTCTTCCAATATATAATTGTGCTGGTTTTGCGATAGTTAATTTTTGGTGAAGAGGGAAAAAGTCAGCCATGGAAGTGATTCTCAGTGAGGAGCTACTAGCAGCTTCCTCAGTGCCTGGCAAAACCAATTGCTGGCTAGCTCTGAGAATTGGCACACTGCTAAGCCAATTAGAAAAGCTGGAAATGCCTCCAGGATAACATATTTAGGAACTAATGAACTGTGGGAAGGTCTCTTGCTCCCTGCTCTCTACAGAGGAGCGTGCGGGGGGGCAGCTGGGGACTCTTTCCTGGAGGGGGCCGCTGGACCCCAGCGTGGCTGCAGCTCTCTCGGCATGGCTCGTAATGGACTTTATTTACTCAGCTGCTTTTAGCCAGCCATGCTGCAGACAGAAAGACAAAAGCGGCAGCAGCAGCTTTTCTTGTTTTGGCGTTTTGGCGTCCTGCATGAAGAAAAGGTGAGGAGTGTAGCCAGCAGCCAGGGTGGCTTGCGCAGTGCTGGCGTAGACCACATGACCAATAGAGAGAGAGGCACAGCAAACGATTGCCCGATTGCAGAGCCTGGACAAGTTCAACTTTTCAGTGCTACTGATTTGCAGAAGCAAACAAACTCTACAACTTTGTGAAAGCTATAAAGCCGGTATGTTTATTACAGCACTGGACGCATGTGGAGATTACTCTCCTTAAAAGACATGCGTACCTCTGGGAACTCCAGATCCTTTTTTATCTCCCTCTCAAATACATATGCATGCAATTTCACAATAGGTTCATACATATTCATTTTTACCGATTTCGCGTGACATTTGCTGCTAATTTTTTTTTTTTATCAGAAAGAATTCCTGGGTCAGGTTGACCTGCTCTCGTAGCAGTCTGTCTCTCTGTCTGCCTCCCCCTTATCTCTGTCCTTCGGCTGAAGCAGTTTCTCCGAGCATAGGCTTTTTACGAAAACAGGGAGTCAGATTAAACAGCTATGTTTTCAAACTACAGACTTAACTCAAAGATGTACATTTCACCTAAATCAAAATGGATTTCTACTCCGGAAAATTTCCACTCTGTCTCATTTCCCCCCTTTCCTAGAAAATAAGTAAATTCTTTTACTTAATGCAAATTTCTATGACAATAAGTGTCTTTTAATGCTTTACTATGTACGTTTGATAAAGAGGTTAACACAGCTACTTGCTGTAGTATTCTCTAATTTTAAATGAGCATTATAATGGATAACCTTAAACTTACTTTAACCAATATTAACAACATTACAATGGGATGACACAACTTATTGAGGATTCTATTTGCAGTTGGTGACTACTTAAAGATCACATTTTATAAGTGATGATTTGCATTTTGTTTTATTCTTTGCAGAATTCTGGTTATTTCTTTTGTATCATGTTGGACAGTAATTACGGTTTTCTCTCTGCTTTCTTGGATTTCTTTCAAGATTTCTAGTAGGTCTTGGTGCTTAATTAGTTGTTTTACTAATGTAAGGTCTATTCTGATAGGAGTAGGTGATAGTCTGTGATACATCGTGTAATTTGTTTTAATTAACTGGTGGGATGTCACTGGGGCCAAGTACGAAAAATCACACTCGATAATCTTAACAAAATTACAAATACAAAAATTAGAATGATTTTTACTAGACAAAAAAACATCATTAGTATCAATTTTTACAATACCACAAGCAGTTCTCAGGCACACACAACCTTTTCCAGTATATACAAGCACAGTTTTCTGATCAGTGACTGGATGAATTTTGAAGTGGCAAATACTCTGTTCAGTGTCTAGACACACATCTTGGGCATTAATAGTATTGCTTTCACAAATGAATCTTAGTTGTTCTCTAGTAATGAAGGTTTTTAGTTTACTGTTTGCTACTTTTCATTCACTTTTCATGCCTACACTCTATGTTCTGAAGGGTAGAGCACTGTTGAAATAAACAGGGCAAGGATATCTTTCTCCTTTTTAATGCCTTTATTAAAAGTGATCAGCTCGGGTGGGGAGAACGAACAGGTCCACGCTCATGCTGCCACTGCTCCCAGGAATGGCACAGAGGAGGAGTGCAGCTTTGTCCGCTGGTTTGCAGGCAGAGCTGGGGGTTCCATCCTCACGAGAGCATCAGGAGATTCCCTCTTTTTTGGTTTAACATTCAAGGTCCTCTAGCTGACATCTTTTAAGTTAGGGTGAGGGGTAAAAAGGGTCTTAGCGGATACTAGATTCTGTTCCTCACGTCTAGACATCACTTTGATTCGTCAATTTTGTGTTGGCTCGTTGTTTTTAGGGGTTTTTGGCTAGGTTGGGTGAGGGGCTTCTCCCGTTGCATGCTGGATCAGATGTCATTTGCATGCCAACTCGATGTCCCCTCCTCTTCACCGTCTGGGTGTCATCCTCCAGGAAGCAGCAGGGCGACGCCCGGAAAAGGGAGCCGACCAGCGGCTGGCCCTGCGGGACACGGTGACCTGGGCCGGTCCCCGCGGGGCTCCCCCGGCACGGCCAGGACCCGCGCCGAGGCGGGGAGGGGGCCCCGCCGCCCCGCCGCCCCGCTCTCGGGACACTCTCGGCTACTCCCCGCGAGGCCCCCCCGGCACGGCCGGGACCCGCGTTGAGGGGGGGGGGCGCCCCGCTGGTCCCGGGGCGGGTCTCTGCTCCCGGGATACTCCCGGGTCACCCCCGGCACGGGCGGGGCCCGCGCCAAAAGGTGGGGGAGAGCGCCCCGCCGCTCCCGGGCGGGCAGGCAGCGGCGGGCTGGCTCGGGGCACTATTGAGAACAGGTAATCAAAAGGAAACTGTTAACAGGAGATTGCAGCATGAAATTATTAACAATAAATAGTTAGAACTCCAACTTGGCAGCAATTGGTTTAACTTGTGAACTCTGCAACTTTTAAAAATATGGACAACTTTTTACTCATAACACTGTTTTTTCATTATTTAATCTTAGTGCAATTATGGGGTGGATAATGTAAACAGTGGCATTACGCATGGTAAGCACAAAGGCAGTGGCCACATTAGAAGCAGGATCATAGGTGAAATTTACTATAGTCTACTAGGATTGAAACTTCTTTCCAAAATCAATCTCATTATCTCAGACAAGTTTTCGAATATCAGCTAGAAAATCACTTTCACTCTCTTCTTGTATGATCAAAGCTGCTGTTGCTTGCATCGATAACTGTGCTTGTATACAACTGAAAGCTAAAGACACATTATCTTGAACTGTATTAAGCGCTTCTACTATTAGCTTGTGGTCTTGGTCTCTGTCTTTTTCTCACTTTGGCAGTACTTTTGAAATCTGCCACTATCTAGTTCTTAATGCTAATAGAGATGGCTGTAAAGGTTGCTTCAATTTTGTTAGGCTACCTGCTGCAGTGGCCAGCTTATTCATCAGTATTTCTGAATCAATTCTATTTAAAACTCCCAATCCTGTCTTTAATATTTCAGTTAGATCTTTTCTTATTCTGCTCCTGAGGTATACTTGTCTTTGTAACTACATTGTCCAGCCCTCAAAGGATGTTCTTAGGAAAGAGGAGCAGGCTGGTTGGATTTTTGAGATGTTAATTTGCATTAGCAACTCGACACGTTTGAGAGACCATTATGGATTGATCAACAGTTTTTGTTCACCCACATTCCTCACTACGTATGGGCCTATTTCATACACTTCAGGTTCAAGTTTGGGTTAGGTCTGAACTATTTGAGTACTAGTGTGAGTTGTATAAGGTCTTGCCATTGTAAAAAGTGTAGTATCTATTTTAAATTTAAATGAGAGCTTGATCTTGATAGTATCATGAGCCTAAAGGCAAGTCACTTCTACAGGTTGTATTAAGGTGAAATTACACCCACAGTCTGATTCGCTTGGGCTATCACAAACTCCTTGGTGTTTGTATACAGGAGAGGTTGAGACATTAATTTTATCTGGTCTCTCATGAGCCGTCTCATTGACTATCTGGCACTTTACCTTGATTTCTTCTCTTCTGATTCTTTGAAGTGTCTACAGTTCCCATTCTTGCTACTCCTGCTCCTCATATACTTGATCTCTGTGGATTACTACAGTAGATAGGTTTAAATCTTTTATCTCAGAAGGTTCTCCCATGGATCCAGTATACTGATTAAAAGCCTGGGACTAAGGCTATTCAGCGTCGCTTAGGATAGAGGTAGTCTCTAATTTTAAGACTCTAGTTAATAATTATATACAAAACAATTCTGTAAATGAAATTACAAACTACTTCTGGCCACGATATACTCATTTTGCCTGAGTAAGTTTTAATCTCAGTTCATTGTCTCCTGGTGTCACTCTCCAAGGGGCTTCTGGGGCCTTCTTCACTCAAGAGTGATGGATCTAGGCATTTTGCTCCTTGATCTTGATTGCAGTGAAGGTGGTGAGAAGCACCTGGAATGGCGTCTCTCACTGTGGTTCTAGAGTCTTTTCTGTGAGAGACTTAACATATACATAATCTCCAGGCTGTATGTTATGTACTGGCCTATCTAGCTCTTTGCTCCGAGTTCTAGCCACATGTTTCTCAATTTCTCTGAGCTGTTTGCTTAAAGCTACCATGTAGGTGGCCAATGTTACTTCTCTAATGTGGGTGGATGTTCTTTTTTGTATTCTATATGGTCTTCCATAAAGCATTTCAAAGGGACTTAGCTTTTTCTTTAGCTCGAGGTTTAGTTCTAATTCGCAATAGTGCCGGTGGAAGAGCTTGGGGCTAGGGTAGATTACCTTCTTGCTTCAGTCTTACAATCTGCTGCTTAATCAAATGATTTGTTTTCTCTACTTGGCTGCTTGATTGGGGGCGGTATGGAGGGTGAAGTTTTCAGTCCATGCTCAGGTGGCTACTAATCTGTTGCACTATTTTGGAAATGAAATGTGATCTTTTGTCTGAGGATATTGTGGCTGGAACTCTGAAGCATGGTATTATTTCTTGTAATAATACCCGGGTCACTTCTCGAGCTTTGATAGTTCTGGTGGGGGACGCTTTTGGCTACTCTGAAAACCTATCTGCCAATACTAATAAATACTGATACGTCCCTTTCTTTGGGAGTTCTGAAAAGTCAATTTGCCACTGCTGTCTAGGTCCATGGCCTCTCCCAATCTGACTGAGTTTTGGCCTGGGGGTATTTTTGGGGTTAGTCTGGAGGCAAGATCACACTGTCGGGTCACTTGAGTAATAGTGGCATATAAATTCTTGACAAGGATTCTTTTAATCAAGTAGGTGTTTAGGGCATCTATTCTTTAGTGTGCTTTCTGGTGTTTTTCTCTTACTAGTGACTACAATAAATGGGAAGGGATTACTAGCTTCTCTTCAATGGCAGCTCACTTTTCTTGGTTATACATCTTTTTTTGATCTTCAATTAGTTTTCTATCTTTCTTATTATATTCTGGCTTACTTTCAAGGGAAATTTGTCTCTCTGGAATTAGGGCTCTTTCAATAGTTATTTCACCTTTCGCTGCTTCTTTTGCCTCTTTATTTGCTAGCTTATTTCTTTCTTCTAATTTTGAGCTCACTCTTTGGTGTGCCTTAATATGCATAATTGCTACTTTTTAAGCAGCTGAACTGCTTCCAGCAGCCGGATTATTTCTTGTGCATGTTTGATGTTCTTTCTTTGTGAGGTCAGCAGTCTTTTCTTTTTTTCAAATGGCTCTATGTGCATGCACGACTCTGAATGTATACTTTGAGTCTGTATAGATGTTTATTCTCTCTCTTTTTGCTATTTCTATGGCATGGGTCAGTGCAATTATCTCAGCCTTCTGCGCAGAGGTGCCCCTTGGTAAGGGTCTGGATTCTATTACTTTTCTGCAGGTAGTCACTGTGTACTCAGCATGTCCCTTTCCATTGGTAACATAGCTACTTCTGTCAGTGAACTAGGTCTTTGCATTGTATAAAGGAGTGTCTTTTAAGTTTGGGCAGCTGGAGTAGGTAGCTTCAATGGTTTCTAGGCAATCGTGGTGTATTGCTTCTCCTTGATTTCCACTGAGAAAAGAAGCTGGGTTGACAATATTAGTTACTACTATCTCTATATCATCTTGCTGTACTATGATGGCCTGGTATTTCAGGAACTTCTGTGGTGAAAGCCAGTGGCTGCTCTTTACTTCTAGTACTGCGGACACTGTGTGGGACACTAGCACAGTAATTTTCTGTCCCAGGGTAAACTTGCATGCCTCTTGAATATTCAGCAGGACTGCTGCTACAGCTCTGAGGCAACCTGGCCATCCTTTGGCTGTTGCATCTAGTTGCTTGGAGAAGTAAGGAACTGCCCTCTGGTATGGACTCAAGTCTTGAGCCAATATTCCTAGGGCAATTCCCTGTCTTTCATGGGAAAATAGAAAGAATGGTTTACTTACATTTGGAAGTCTCAAAGCTGGAGCTGACATGAGGGCACTCTTTAGCTGGTGAAAGGCCCGTGTAGCTTCTTTTGTCTACTGGAGATCTCTATTTCTATTGTCAATAAGAGCATAAAGGGGTCTGATGAACAGTCTATAATTATAAACCCACAGCCAGCACTACTCTGCCATGCCTAAGAAGGTTCGGAGTTCTTTTATTGTCTGGAGTTTCGGGGTTTGGCATATGGCTTCCTTGCGAGTCTGCCCTAAAGTCCCTTGCCCAGCACTGACCTCGTACCCCAGGTAGATTACCTTCTGTTTCACTACTTGTGCCTTTTTCTTTGATACTCTGTATCCTTGGAGTCCTAGGAAATTCAAAAGGCTTACCCTCCAGGCCACACATGCTTCCCTTGTCCGAGTGGCTACTAGAAGATCATCCACGTACTGCAACAGCCTTCTTTCTTTCTGTGGAGCTTCCCAGGACTCCAGATTTTTTCTAAGTTGTTCCCTAAACAGAGTGGGGAATTTTTGAAGCTTAGAGGAAGCACGGACCATGTGAGCTGTGTTTTGTGCTCACTTTTAGGGCTTTCTCATTCTAATGCAAAAATTTTCTGGCTGGCTTCATGGATAGGGAGGCAAAAGAAGGCATCTTTTAGGTCTAAAATGGTTAAGCAGGTTAGCTCAGGTGTTAGACAAGTTAATAAATTATATGGATTTGCTACCACAGGATATAAATCTTCTGTTACTTTATTGACAGCTCTCAAATCCTGTACTATCCGGTATGACTTATCAGATTTCTGAACGGGTAAAATGGGAGTATTGAAATCAGATTGGCATTCTTTCAATAACCTTAACTGCAGAAAATTTTTAATTATTGGGTTGATTCTTTCTTTGTCTTCTTGTTTTAGGGGGTACTGCTTATTTCATTGGTTGTGTCCCTTCCTTAAGCTTAATTACTATGGGAAAGGTATTTTTCGCCCTCCCTGGTACATCAGAGACCCATGCCCCGGGAAATACTTGACTTAATATCTCTTCATCAATTTCCTCTTCACTTTCAATAGCTGTTAAGGTTAAACTTAATACCTCTATGTACTTTTGATCGTTCACCTCCAGAGTAACCTCACCATTTTTGAATGTAATGGTTGCTTGTAACTGCTCCTATAAATCTCTCCCTAAAAGTACCTTTGGCGAATTGGGCATCAACAAAAACTTATTAATGCCTTCTTGTTTTCCTAATTTATACCTCAAAAGTTTGCAAAAATATGCCTTTTCAGAGTGGCTAGTTGCCCCCTGCACTACAACATGATTATTTTCTAGAGGTACTAAAGCTTTATTTAAAACTGAATATGTGGCTCCTGTATCAACCAAAAATTCTACTTTTTTCCCTTCTTCCCCCAGCTTCATTGTTATAACCAGTGGATTCGCTGGGGTAGAATCTTCCGGTCTTCCTCAATTGTTTTGTACAGTGTGCAGCCACTTGTTGGTCACTTTGTCTCCATTCTGGGCATTGTTTTTTCCACTGACTAGTTATTTTACAGATCGTACACTGGTTTCTGCCCAGCCGAGGTGGTCCTTGTCTGGGTGGTCTTTGATTGCATTTCCTTTGCTTTTCTTTTTGTACTACTGCTACTAACTTTTTCATTTTTTGTTTTTATCTTTCTTTCTGGTTACTAAATACCCTCTATGCCTCTTCTAGCAAGACTTTGAGGTTTCTCCCTTCCGGACACGAATTTTCTGAAGTTTACGTCTAATATCTCCAGCAGACTGCCCCAAAAATGAATTAAGTAGCTTATTCATCTCTATCTCAGACCCCGGATCTAATGATGTATGATGATGCATAGCATCTTTTAAATGCTCTAGAAACTCAGACGGAGTCTCGGAAGGCCCCTGCTTGAGGGAATATAAGGCAGACCAATTTATGGTTTTTGGAATAGCTCTTTCCACCCCTGTTGCTATCCAGTCTTGATAATCTGGTAATATTTTACTTCTGCTGATACATTAGGATCCTATTCTGGGTCTTGGAGGGGGGAATATTCTTTTACATCTAATTGCTTGCTCTTGCAGTAATCTTCTGCCAAAGTCTCTGCTGTCTTTAAGATCAGCTGTTTTTCTGTTTCAGTGAAAGCATCCAGTAGTAACTGGATGTCAGCCCAATCTGGATTGTGTTGCTTGATAACATATTGTAGACGTTTGGCAGTAGGTATTGGATCAATACTATAATTCTTAGCAATCTTTTCCCATGCTTCTAAATCAAGAGTGGTAAATGGCACTTTAATCATTAATCTCTTTCCTTCTGGTCCCACTGCCTCTCGCAGAGGGGCCTGTAATACTGCTTGCCTCCTAGTTCTAGATGCAACTGGACTGTCAGGAGGGGGATGGGTTCTAGTGGATGTGCCTTCTTAGCCTGAGTCTTCCTCTTTTTTGGGGAAGTCTTCTTCCTCTTCATCTTCATCTTCAACCTCCCTTCTCCTAGGAGGAGCTTTTATCAAATCAAATGTATCTCGTTCTTGCCCCTCAGAATTATAAACTTTGATCTCATACACCATTCTCCTATACTGCATGCTGAACAACAGCATTTGATTTGCCCCCTCATTGCTTTGTTTTCCTTTTCAAGAGCTAACACTAGTGGGTCAGAGGGAGCTCTGAGCCCACAGTCCCTTTGCCATTCTTGGTGATTTCTTAAAACAAAAAACAAATCAGCATACGAAACCACATCCCATTTACCTTCCCGTCTTAAAAACAACATTAACTGCAATAAGGTATTATAATCTAAAGTTCAGGGGGTGGCTAGTTTGCTCTATCCTCTAACCTGTATAATGGCCACCAGCTCGTGCAATATTGGATCAGATCTTTTTTATTCTCAGAGCCCCCCCTGCTGGCGACTTCTTTCCAGTGGGCCAAGATACACCCCAAGGGGGTTAGCCCGAGGAACTTCTTTGCTCTGGTTAGTTCTGGTTAGTTCTCATTATTTCCTTCTCTTTGTCCTATCTCGTTTCCACCTAAACCTCTCTTCACAGAGCTTCACAGTCGTTTCCCAGTTTTCCTCCCACACACAACCCCAGGTGGAAGGTATCAGATGTGATCTCTCACACACAAGCTTTAAGATCTTAGGTTCTGAATCAGCTTGATCAGGAAACTTCTATCTATACTCGGGGCATATGCCCTGACGCCTATTAGAACAGCAATACCAGCGTCTCTCACAAACTCCGCACTGCAATAGCACTCACGCAGGGTGCCAGCCTCTCGATGCACCAAAGGCTCTCAGGAATTGCCCACAGAGGCAGGCTATTTCATTTATCACTCTAGGGAACTCTAAATCCTCTATGGCAGGTTGTTCTTAGTCTAGACTTACTATAGTACTAGCCGAAGTTTGATAATGCCCCTCTAAAATGAACTCGTGCGTCTCCTCTATCTATCCAATAATTCACAGGATTCACAAACTCTCAGGGGTTGAGTCTAAACCACCGGGGCAGAGAAACCCCTTGAGTTTGTCTAGCCATGGTAAAAGTGTGCACAATCTACACAAATCACCACCTTTACACAATAAATGTCCTCACCCACACTTCTTTACTTGCTCCACTTCTCTGCAGGGTACTCTCTGCCCCCACAGCCTGCCCCAGCCAGCGCCTCAGGCCTCAATCGGCCACTTCAGTAGCGGGTAGAAACCCTCCCCCCCCCCCCCCCCGCACTGTAGGTATACTCGCTCACTCGCTTTTGTACACCACGCACTCGCACAATTACAAACACATTAACATTAACCACGCAATGCATTAACCATACAATGATACAATGTTCAGACACCACACACACACACACACGGGTTCACTCCACTCACCCCTAGAGTCGCTAGCAGTTTGCTCTAATGAACAGTGAACCCCCATCTCTAGTGTAGTCGCTCTATCGACTGGTCTGCCTGTAGGCACAGGAACGAGGCTGAGCACTCAGGCGTCTGAGTGACTTATTCATCTGTCCTATCTCTCTCTTCCCCCTGGGACCCCTCAATACATATCGTGTTTGTCTCCGCACACCAGCAGGTCCTTGTCTGTCTCTTCAGGAGGCAAGCCGAGATGAGTGGAGCTCCTCCGGGAAAATCTCAGGGGGTGCCTCAGGAGGTCTGTCTTCCCCTCTGCCCCGGCGAGAACAGAGACGGTCTCCCGCCTAACTCACCAAAATGATTTGCAGAAGCAAACAAACTCTACAACTTTGTGAAAGTTATAAAGCCAGTATGTTTTTTACAGCACTGGACGCATGTGGAGATTACTCTCCTTAAAAGACATGTGTACCTCTGGCAACTCCAGATCCTTTTTTATCCCCCTCTCAAATACATATGCATGCAATTTCACAATAGGTTCATGCATATTCATTTTTACCGATTTCACGTGACATTTGCCGCTATTTTTTTTTTTATCAGAAAGAATTCCTGGGTCAGGTTGACCTGCTCTCGTAGCAGTCTCTCTTTCTCTCTGTCTGCCTCCCCCTTATCTCTGTCCTTCGGCTGAAGCAGTTTCTCCGAGCATAGGCTTTTTACGAGAACAGGCAGTCAGATTAAACAGCTATGTTTTCAAACTACAGACTTAACTCAAAGATGTACATTTCACCTAAATCAAAATGGATTTCTACTCTGGAAAATTTCCACTCTATCTCACTACAGAGCTCTATAAAAACTGTTTCAATTGATAAAAACTGAGAACAAACAAACCTATGAACACCAATTCTCTACTGAGAGAAAAGGAAAAAGTGAAGACGTGAGGAGAACAACTTGGTGACACTAAAGTCAGTGAAAAGAAGGGAGGGGGGAAGGAGGTGCTCTGAGCATCGGAGCTGAGATTCTTCCAGAAGCTGTGGTGAGGACTATAATACAACAGCTTCCCTGTAATCCATGAAGTGCATGCAGGGGATGTAGTATTCACCTGCAGCCCATTAGAAAAAGGCACTCATGCTAGAGCATGCAGATGCTAAAGAGCTGTGATCTGGTGAGAGGCTTAAACAGAGAGAGAACCCTTGCTTTTATACTAGAACTGCTCATCCTTAAAAACTGCACCCCATAAACTAAATGGCCCATGAAAAGCAGCTGTGGGAAGACTGCGAGCCATGGGAGGGACTTCACATTGCAAGCAAGTTCTGGGAATACTGTTAGCCGTGAAAATGAAAACCAGGTTGAGAAAAGTTCACAGAAAACTGTTTCCTGTAAGAAAGACCCCATGGCATAGCAAGAGACTCCTCTCCCTAAGTGAACTGAAGAAAGATATTAAAAAGTACAAACAAACTGTGGGTCTGCTGGTAAATAAAATTGAATACTGAGAGATAAAAGAAACAATGGGAAGGATTCCATTGATTGATTGTGAGAAACAACTGCTCACTTTAAAGTTTTCAAAGGTTTATTAAACCTTAGCAAATACAACAAAGGACTGAATAAGGAAAAAGGGCAGGGCTAGGAGTGTGACCAACTGCCATAAGGTCCTCCACAAAATGGCTCCTCTGCCTTTTATGCCCCTGGTGTTGCATCAGCCAACCCTGCCCCCTCCCAAAGTCTGCCAGTCAACTCTCCTTTGCCGTCCATTGGTGGAGACTTTCTTGCAACTTGATTGGAGGTGAGATGTTGTCATGCCACACCTCCCTAGCAACAAGCTTTCCCCATTCCCAACTGCTCCATGCAAAGGGCACATGTATATGCCTTCCCTCCTCATGTCCCTGACAACCGTGACAACCAAGGCTGTCCAGTGGCAACAATACAGGGGAGGAAAGGGGACTATGGAGAGAACAGAGCGTGTCCAAACAACAAACTACATTAACATAATCATACATCAATAAAACTTCTCTTAACATACACACAATATTCATCCCTTAATTGCGAGAGCCAATAATCACATTACCCATTTATAACAATGATAAATGGAATGAGAGATTTCTCTTTACAAACAAACTGTAGGTCTGCTGATAAATAAAATTGATTCCTGAGAGATGAAAGAAACAATGGGAAGAATCATAAATTCCATAAGGAATTCCACTGAGTGACACAAGGAAAAGACAAAGGCAGGGGGTATACATTAGAAGGGGATTGTAGGTATTAGGTGTTTCGGGAAGTCTGTACGTCTCGAGTACCTCAGCCAATGGGGAAAGAGAAGGACATGAGGCCGGGAAATTAGGATAAAAAGGAGGCTGTGTCCTCCAAAAAATTGAAAGACCTCATGGGAAATGCCCCATGGCCTCTCCCTTTATTCGAATATTTACAGGACTCCTCTGTCTCCTTTTTGGACATAAAACTGGTGTTTGTGGATTAATTTTCCTGACAGAGGGAAAGAAAAAAGGAATGGGGGGGGGGTAAAGGTGTTCTAAAGGTTTGTTTTAGTTCTCATTATCCTCTTTTAATTCTGTCAATGAATTTTTTCCTTTATACCTTTTAAAGTTTTGAGCCTGTTTTGCCCTTAGTTTTTTCCTAATCCTTATGTCACCCCATGTGTTTTCTTTTCCCTTCCTCTGCTTGACTATAGCCAAAGAGAATGAATAAATGATTTTCGTAGCTGCACTGGCATTTGGCCACTGTCAACCCATCACAATAATAAAGAAATTTCAACTGGAAAACTGAAAATATTTCAACAAATCCAGACTAATAAACAATCTTTTCTCCTAAGCAGAGAACTGCCCTTGAGTCTCGTTAAAAACCTTCAATGTTGAAAGGTTTGCATTTTAACATACATATATTTTACTGTCCTCTCTAAAGCTGTGATATGATAATATTCTCCAAAACTTTGTAATGTGACTGTAGACAAAAAATATATAATAATTGTTAAGGTTATGGAGACTTCTCCACAAGAGGAAAAAAACCCAGTTCTCTTGTGGCTCTCTCACGACTAGCAGCCACCCGGGGGGGGGGGAAATCTGTTATCATGAAGGCCCTCCCATTTTCCACAATCCTTCCCACAGCTTGTTGATGGGCCATGTTGACTTATGGGGTATTGTTTTAAAGATGAGCTGTTCAAAGGCAAAAGTTCTTGTTATGAACAAGATTTTTGTTAAATTCTATTTCTGTAGAGAAAAAAACAAAGTTACAAAAATCTGTAAACCTGGGTTGCTGCGGCAGTGTTACTTGTTATGTTTAATTACAAGTCGTTAGAGTTAATAGTTCTGTTTGTATCACTGAGACCCTGGCCAGGGCTGGGCTGATAGCCCTTCTTTTGTATTGATAAAACCTGGCCTGAGGCTAAACTGTCTTTCTTCTTACCAGACAGGAAAAACATGGGGAGGAGGGGGGCATTACAATATGAAGATTTTGAGACCAGTGTATGATGGGACGTCAAATATATCATAAAAACCCCCAAAACCATGAGCTAATCGTAAAATTAAGACATTAGAGTGATTCCTAGACGTGAGGAACAGAGTGCTGAGCCTGCCGAGATGTTAAGAGACCTTGGTGCCCCTCGCCCTGACTGCAGAAGTTGTCTGGAACGGTGACCCAGAGCGGGAAGCAGGGAAAAGTGAGAAACCACAGGGTCTTGCCCGACGCTCCCGAGATTGGCCCCCAGCTCTGTCCCTAATGGACAAAGCTGCGCATATCCTCCTCCTCTGAGCCACGCTGGGAAAGAAGACGGAGACTGCAGACCGTCGAGCTTCCTCATCCTGAGCTGATCACTTTTAATAAAGGCATTAAAAGGAGAAAAGTCTCCTGCCCTGTTTTATTTCAGCTGGGGACTCGTCTGGGATAGCCACGCCCGAAGAGGACAACAGGACCGGCCATCTTGGACCTTGAGGACAGCTGGCTACCAGGACCAGAGAAGATCGGCTCTCACCAGTGACCCAGAGGAGCGCCGGACTGGTGAGAACTATCCGGTGGCGGGAGTGGGAGACGAGCATGTGTGTGTGTGAATGAGACGAAGGCCGGCAGCCTGGACCCTCGAAGTGAGTGAGGACCCCTTAGTACCGCGTTTCCGGACTCCTGCGTAAGGGGCCGGCCGGGAACAGGGGGAAGCGTGTGGAATCAGCATGAGTGAGTCGTCTCCTAAGGGGGAAGTGGGCACCCCCCCTCCGGGCATGCGGAGGAAATAGTTGTATGAGTGGCACTCACCCCCAAAAGTCCTGACGAAGGAGGTCAGGCACAGATCCCAGCGAAGGAGGCAGGGATCTGTTTTTAAGTCCTGACGAAGGAGGTCAGGCAGATTGTAAGTCCCGGAGAAGGATTCGGGCAAGCTCACAAGCCCTGCAGGCATACAAGCCCTGGCGAAGGAAGCCAGGCACGAATTCCAGCGAAGGACGCTGGGATTTGTTTTTAAGTCCTGTTAAGGTGTGCCCTAAAATTGGAATGTTGGGCACACTATACATCAGGCAGTTGTTTTTCCTGATGGAGGAGGTCAGGCACGAACTGGCTTCTTACGCCGGGTTTCG
Source organism: Diglossa brunneiventris (assembly GCA_019023105.1). Taxonomy (NCBI): domain Eukaryota; kingdom Metazoa; phylum Chordata; class Aves; order Passeriformes; family Thraupidae; genus Diglossa; species Diglossa brunneiventris. Next base: position 95,126,807 of record CM032352.1, on the reverse strand, counting down.
TGTGTTCAAGTCCTGATAGATATAAGCCCTGACGCGGAATTGGCTATTGACGAGATCAGGCAGTTGTTTCAGTATAAAGTCCTCAGCTTCAGGCAAATAAATTCTTTTGAGATACCTGTCAGTAGAGACACCTTTGAGATTTTTTTCTGTTGAGACTTGGAAAATGGGAGGGTGTAATAGTAAAAAGACAGGCAAGAGACTGAGGAATATACCTCCCAATAGCCCCTTAGGGGAACTGTTAGAGAAATGGGATTCTATAGAGGCCACAAAGGGATTAGATAAGGTGAAAATGATCCACTACTGTGTAGAAGTCTGGCCAGAATTAGAAGTGCAAGGAGGATGGCCTTGGTGTGGGACAAGGGACAAGTGGATGTGCCAGCAACTGAGTCATTATCTGACAGCTCGAGGAGATACGGATCCTGAGCAATTATTGTATGTAGTGAGGCATAGTAAAAACCCCAGAGTAGAAAAGAGGTGAAATGTTCTTTTCTGTGTCAAGCCAAGGCCGAAAGGAAAGATGCTTCAGTGAAAGACAAGGAGATAAAGAAGGAGACAGTGAAGAGAGATAAAGGAGAGACAGGAATGCTGCGGGAACGTTGCAGGGACACAAGAAATTCCTTCTGATAAAAAGAACTAGCAGCAAAAGTCACTGTAGAATTCATAAAAATGAATATGTATGAGCCTATTGTAAGATTGTATGCATATGCATTTGCAAGGGGGATAAAAGGAGTTCTGGAATTCACAGAGGTGCGCATGCCCTTTTAAGGAGAGCAATCTCCGCATGCGTCCAGCGCTGCGATAAACAACATACCGGCTTTACAACTTTCACAGAAGTTGTGGAGTTTTTCTTCTATCTCCGCAAAACATTTTGGTGAGCCAGGCTAGGAGTTCTCTGTCCCCGCAGGGGCAGAGGGGATAAACGGACCTCCAAGGCGTGCCCCAGGATTTTCCTGGAGGGGCTCTGCTCATCTCGGCTTGCCACCTGCGAGGACAGACAAGGACCTGCCGGCTGCGGAGGATACGGTATGTATTAAGAGGGGCCCCAGGGGGGGAGGAAAAGGTGAATTATAGGATGGCTGAGTAAGTCACTCAGAGGCGTCTGAGTGCTCGGCCCGTGGTCGCAGCCGATAGTGCGGCAGAGGAGCGGCTAATGGGGAAAGGGGTTCCACTGCTGATAGGGCGGCCGTAGCGACCCAGGGAAGGTCGAGTGGACCCGTGTGTGGAAAATGTTCACTCCTGATAGAGCGGGAGTGTGTGTGTGTGTGTGTCTGTCTGTGTGTGTGTGTGTGTGTGTGTGGTGTCCAGACACTGTATTATTGTGTGGTGCATTCTGTTTGTAATCGTGCGCATGTAAGTGTATAAAAGAAAGCATATCTACAGTGCGGGGGGGTTTCTACCCGTGACTGGAGGGGCCAAGTGAGGCCTGAGGCAGCGGCCAGGGCCGGCTGCGGGGGCAGGGAAGAACGCCTGGCAGAGAAATAGAGCAAATAGTGGAGAAGCGTGGGGGAGGACGTATCGAGTAAAGGCGGTGAATTGCAAAGTGTGGTGTGGATTGTGCACGTTTTCACCGTGGCTAGACGAACCCCAAGGGTTCCTCTGCCTCAGTGGTTTGGACTCGACCCCTGGGAGTTTGTGAATCCTGTGAATTACTGGATAGATAGGGGAGACGAACGAATTCATTTAGAGGGGCTCTACCAGACTTCAGCTGGTGCTATAGTAAGTCTGGACTGGGAACAGCCTGCCGTAGAGGATTTAGAGTTCCCTGTAATTGGTGGAATAGCCTGCCTCTGCGGGCAATTCCTGAGAGCCTTTGGTGCATCAAGAGGCTGGCACGCTGCGTGGGTATTATTGGAGTGCGGAGTTTGTGAGAGACGCTGGTATTGCTGTTCTAATAAGCGTCAGGGCACATGCCCCGAGTGTAAATTAAAGTTTCCCAACCAAGTTGATTTAGAGCCTAAGATCTTAAAACTTGTGTGTGGGAAATCACATCTGATACCTGTCACCTGGCAGGTGTGGGAGAAAGACTGGGAAACTACTGTGAGGATCTGTGAGGAGAGGTTTGGGTGGAAGCGAGATAGGACAAGGAGAAGGAGATAATGGGAGCTAACCAGAGCAAGGAAGTCCCTCGGGCTAGCCCCTTGGGGTGCATCTTGGCCCACTGGAAGGAAGTCACCAGTAGGGGGGGCTCTGAGAACAAAAAAGATCTAATTCAATACTGCACACACTGGTGGCCGCTATACAGGTTAGAGGACGGAGCGAAGTGGCCGCCCACTGGAACCTTAGATTATAATACCTTATTGCAGTTAATGTTGTTTTTAAGATGGGAAGGTAAATGGGATGAGGTTTTCGTATGCTGATATGTTTTTTGTTTTAAGGAATCACCAAGAATGGCAAAGGGACTGTGGGATCAGACCCCCTCAGACCCACTGGTCTTGGCCCTCGAAAAGGAAAACAAAGCAAAAAAAGGGCAAATCAAACGTTGTTGTTCAGCATGTAGTATAGGGCAACGGTGTATGAGATCAGGCAAGGTTTATCATTCTGAGGAGCAAGAACGAGATACATTTGAGTGGATGAAAGCTCCTCCTAGGAGGAGTGAGGTTGAGGAATCTGAGGATGAGGATGAAGAGGAAGGGAACTTCCCCAAAAAGGAGCAAGACTCAGGTGGGGAAAGCACATCCGCTAGAGTCCGCCCTCCCCCGGACAGCCCAGTTGCATCTAGAACTAGGAGGCAAACAGTGTTACAAGCCCCTCTGCGAGAGGCAGTAGGACCAGAAGGAGGGAGATTAATGATTAAAGTTCCATTCACCACTCTTGATTTAGAGGCATGGGAAAGGATTGCTAGGAATTATCGTGTTGATCCGATACTTACTGCCAAACGTCTGCGATATGTTATCAAGCAACATAACCCAGACTGGGCTGACATTCAGTTACTACTGGATGCATTCACTGAGACAGAGAAACAGCTGATCTTAAGGACAGCAGAGACTTTGGCAGAGGATTATTGCAAGGCCAAGCAGTTAGATGTAAAGGAACATTTCCCCCTCCAAGACCCGGGATGGGACCCTAATATTTCGGCAGAAGTAAAGAAATTAGCAGAATATCAAGACTGGATAGCAACAGGGGTGGAAAGAGCTATTCCAAAAACCCATAAATTGGTCTGCCTTATATTCCCTCAAGCAGGGGCCTTCTGAGACTCCATCTGAGTTTCTAGAGCGTTTAAGGGATGTGATGCGTCGTCATACATCATTGGATCCGGGGTCTGAGATAGGGATGAATCAACTAGTCAATTCATTTCTGGGGCAGTCTGTGGGAGATATTAGACGCAAACTTCAGAAATTGCAGGGGCCGGAAGTGAGAAATCTCGAAACCTTACTAGAGGAAGCTTGGAGGGTATTTAGTAACCGGGAAGAAGGATATAAACAAGGAATGAGAAAGTTGGTGGCAGTGGTACAGGAGGAGAGGCAGAGAAAATACTATCGGAGACCACCCAGACAAGGACCACCTCGTCTGGGCAGGAACCAGTGTGCAATCTGCAAAAGAACTGGTCACTGGAGAGATCAATGCCCAGAACGGAGGCAGGGAGGTCAACAAATGGCTGCACACGTACAAAACAACTGAGGAGGACCGGGGGATCCTGCCCCCAGCGGATCCACTGGTTATAACAATGAGGCTGGGGGAAGAAGGGAAAAGGGTGGAATTCTTGGTTGATACAGGGGCTACATATTCAGTCTTAAATAAAGCTTTAGTACCTGTGGACAATGATTATGTTGTAGTACAAGGGGCAACTGGCCAGTCTGAAAGGGCGTATTTTTGCAAACCTTTAAGGTATAAATTGGGAAAGCAATGGGGTATTCATAAATTCTTGTACATGCCCAATTCACCAAAGGCACTTTTAGGCAGAGATTTACTGGAGCAGTTACAAGCAACCATTACATTTAAAAATGGAGAGGTTACTCTGGAGGTAAATGATCAAAAGTACATAGAGATATTAAGTTTAACCTTAACAGCTATTGAAATTAAGGAAGAAAATTGATGAAGAAATACTAGGTCAAGTATTTCCCGGAGTATGGGCCTCTGATAAATCGGGAAGGGCGAAAAATGCCTCCCCTATAGTAATTAAACTCAAGGAGGGGGCACAACCAGTAAGGATTAAGCAGTACCCCCTAAAGAAAGAAGACAGGGAAGGAGTTAGCCCAATAATTGAAAATTTTCTGCAGTTAGGGATACTGAAAGAATGCCAATCTGATTTCAATACTCCTATCTTACCTGTTCGGAAGCCTGATGGGTCATACCGGACAGTACAGGATTTGAGGGCTGTCAATAAAGTAACAGAAGATTTGTATCCGGTGGTAGCCAATCCATATACTCTATTAACTTGTCTAACACCTGAGCTAACCTGGTTTACTGTTTTAGATCTAAAGGATGCCTTCTTTTGCCTCCCTATCCACGAAGACAGCCAGAAATTGTTGCATTCGAATGGGAAAGCCCTAAAAGTGGGCGCAAAACCCAGCTCACATGACCAGATTGCCCCAAGGCTTCAAAAATTACCCCACCCTGTTTGGGGAGCAACTTGCAAAAGATCTGGAGTCCTGGGAAGCTCCACAGGAAGAAGGAAGGCTTTTGCAGTATGTGGACGATCTTCTAGTAGCCACCCAGACGAGGGAAGCATGTGTGGCCTGGACGGTAAGCCTTTTAAATTTCCTAGGACTCCGAGGATACAGAGTATCAAAGAAAAAGGCACGGGTAGTGAAACAGAAGGTAATCTACCTGGGGTATGAGGTGAGTGCTGGGCAGCGGACTTTAGGGCAGGCTCGCAAGGAAGCCATATGCCAAACTCCAAAACCCCAGACAGTGAAGGAACTCCGAACCTTCTTAGGCATGGCAGGGTGGTGCTGGCTGTGGGTTTATAATTATGGACTGCTCGTTAGACCCCTCTATGCTCTTATTACAGATGGAAACAGAGATCTCCAGTGGACAAAAGAAGCCACACAGGCCTTTCACCAGCTAAAGAGTGCCCTTATGTCAGCTCCAGCTTTGGGACTTCCAGATGTAAGTAAACCATTCTTTCTATTTTCCCATGAAAGACAGGGAATTGCCCTGGGAATACTGACTCAGGACTTGGGTCCACACCAGAGGGCAGTTGCTTACTTCTCCAAGCAACTAGATGCGACAGCCAAAGGATGGCCAGGGTGCCTCAGAGCCGTTGCAGCAGTCGTGCTGAATATTCAAGAGGCACGCAAGTTTACCCTCGGACAGAAAATGACTGTGCTAGTGTCCCATACAGTGTCCGCAGTACTGGAAGTAAAGGGCGGCCACTGGTTTTCACCACAGAGGTTTCTAAAATACCAGGCCATCATGGTAGAACAAGATGATGTAGAGATAGTAGTGACTAATATTGTCAACCCAGCTTCTTTTCTCAGTGGAAATCAAGGAGAAGCAGTACACCATGATTGTCTGGAGACCATTGAAGCTACCTATTCCAGCCACCCAGACTTAAAGGACACTCCTTTGGACGATGCAGAGACCTGGTTCACTGACGGGAGTAGCTACATTGCCAATGGAAAGCGGCATGCTGGATATGCAGTGACCACCTGCAGAGAGGTAATTGAATCTGGACCCTTACCAACAGGTACCTCTGCGCAGAAGGCCGAGATAATTGCCCTGACATCTATACAGATTCGAGGTATGCATTCGGAGTCGTACATGCACATGGAGCCATCTGGAAAGAGAGGGGACTGCTGACCTCACAGGGAAAAAACATCAAATATGCACAAGAGATAATCCGGCTGCTAGAAGCAGTTCAGCTGCCTGAAAAGGTAGCAATTATGCATATTAAGGCACACCAGAGAGTGAGCTCAGAATTGGAAGAAGGAAACGAGCTGGGGGATAGAGAGGCAAAAGAAGCAGCAAAAGGTGAGGTAACTATTGAAGGAGTCCTAATTCCAGATGGACAAATTTCCCTTGAAGGTAAGCCAGAATATAATAAGATAGATAGAAAATTAATTGAAGATCAAGGAGGGACATATAACCAGGAAGGGTGGGCCACTATTGAAAAGAAGCTGGTAATCCCCTCCCATTTATTGTGGTCACTAGTAAAGGAAGAACACCAGAAAACACACTGGGGAATAGCTGCCCTATATACCTACTTGGTTGAAAGAATTGTTGCTAGGAATTTATATGCTACTATTACTCAAGTGACCCGACAGTGTGACCTTTGTCTCCACACATTTTTGGGGTCAAACCCCAAAAATACCCCCAGGCCGAAACTCGGTCAGATTGGGAGAGGCCATGGGCCTGGACAGCAGTGGCAAATTGACTTTTCAGAACTCCCAAGGAAAGGGGGGTATCGGTATTTACTGGTATTAACAGATACATTTTCAGGGTGGCCAGAAGCATTCCCCACCAGAACTGTCAAAGCTCGAGAGGTGACCAGAGTATTATTACAAGAAATAATACCACACTTCGGAGTTCCAGCCACAATATCCTCAGACAGGGGATCACATTTCATTTCCAAAATAGTGCAGCAGATTAGTAGCCACCTGGGAATAGATTGGGAGCTCCACACTCCATACCGTCCCCAATCAAGCAGCCAGGTGGAGAAAATGAATCATTTAATTAAGCAGCAAATTATAAGACTGGGGCAGGAGGTTAATCTACCCTGGCCCCAAGCTCTCCCACTGGCACTATTACAAATTTCGAACTAAACCTCGAGCTAAAGAAAAGTTGAGCCCTTTTGAAATACTCTATGGAAGACCCATATGGAATACAAAAGGGAATGTCCACCCACATAGGGGAGGTGACACTGGCCACCTACATGGTGGCTTTAAACAAACAGCTCAGAGAAATCGAGAAGCGCGTGGCTGGAGCTCGGAGCAGGGAGTTAGATGGGCCAGTACATAACATACAGCCTGGAGATTATGTATATGTTAAGTCTCTTACAGAAAAGACTTTGGAACCACAGTGGGAGGGACCGTTTCAAGTGCTTCTCACCACCTTCACTGCAATCAAAATCAAGGAGCAGAACGTCTGGATCCATCACTCTCGAGTTAAGAAGACCCAGAAGCCTCTTGGGGAGTGACACCAGGAGACAATGAACTGAGACTGAAACTTACCCGGGCAAGATGGGTACATTGCGGTCGGGAGTAGTTCGTACTTTGATTTACAGAATTGTTTTGTATGATTATCATTGAAGTTTTAGAATTAGAGAGTACCTTTATCCATAGCAATGCTGAATGGCCTTGGTCCCAGGCTTTTAATCAGTATACTGGATCCATGGGAGAACTTTCCGAGACGAAAGATTCAAACCTATCCACTGTAGTAATCCATGGGAATCAGGTATATGAGAAGCAGGAATGGCAGGAACGGGAACTGTGGGCACTTCAAGGGATCAGAGGAGAGGAAATCAAAGTGGGGTGCCGGGTCATCAATGGGACAGCTCATGAGAGACCAGATGAAATTAGCGTTTCAACCTCTCCTGGTGTATACGAACACCAGGAACTTTGTGATAGCCTAAATGAATCAGACTGTTGGTGTAATTTCACCTTGATACAGCCTGTAGAAGTAACTTGCATTTGGGCTCGGGATGCTGTCGGATTTTCATTTAAATTCCAAATAGACACTGCACTTTTTACAACAGCAGGACCTCATACCCACACTACGACTCACATAGTTCAGACTCAACCCAAACTTGAACCTGAAGTGTATGAAATAGGCCCCTACATAGTGAGGAATGTGGGCGAACAACAACTATTGTTCAATCCAGAATGGTCTCTCAAACGTGTCGAGTTGCTAATGCAAATTAACATCTCAAAAATCCAGCCAGCCTGCTCCTCCTTCCTAAAAACATCCTTTGAGGGCTGGACAACATGGTTACAAAGACAGGTATACCTCAGAAGCAGAATAAGAAAACATCTAACTGGGATATTAGGGACAAGATTGAGAGTTTTAAATGGAATTGATTCAGAAATACTGATGAATAAGTTGACAACTGCAGCAGGTGGCCTAACAAAATTGAAACAGCCCTTACAGTCATCTCTATTGGCATTAGGAACTAGCCAATGGCAGATTTCAAAAGTACTGCCAAAGTGGGAAAAAGCCAGGGACCATGACCACAAGTTAATAGTAGAAGCACTTAGTGCAGTTCAAGATAATGTGTCTTTAGCTTTCAGTTGTATACAAGCACAGTTATGGATGCAGGCGACAGCAGCCCTGATCATACGGGAAGGGGGTGAAGGTAATTTTCCAGCTGAAATTCGGAAAATTCTCTGGGATAATGCGATTGATTTTGAAAGGAATTTTCAATCCTGGTGGACCATGGTAAATTTCACCTATGACCCAGCTTCTAATGTGGCCACTGCCTTTGTGCTTACCATACGTAATGCCACTGTTTATGTTATCCATCCCATCATTGCACTAGGATTAAATCATGAAAAAACAATACTCTACCCTTCAGAACATAGAACTTGGGCACGAAAGATAAATGAAAAATGGCAAACAGTAAACTTGGAATCCTGCATTACTAGAGAACAGCTGGGATTCATTTGTGAAAGCAATACTATTAATGCCCAAGGATGTGTGTTTAGACACTGAACAGAGTATCTGCCACTTCGAAGTTCATCCAGTCACTGACCAGAAAACTGTGCTCGTATATACTGGAAGAGGATGTGTCTGCTTGAGAACTTCTTGTACTACTGTAAAAATTGATAGCAATGATGTTACTTTGTCTAGTAGAAATCATTCTAATTTCTGTATTTGTAATTTTGCTAAGATTGTCGGGTGTGATTTTTCGTACTTGGCCCCTGTGACATCTCACCAGTTGATTAAAACCAACTATACAATGTATCACAAGTTATCACCTACCCCTATTGGGATGAACCTTACATTAGTAAGACAATTAATTAAGCATCAGGACCTACTGGCGATCTTGAAAGAGATCCAAGAAAATAGAAAGAAGACCTTAATTACTGTCCAACATGATACAAAAGAAATAACCCGAATTCTACAGAGAATAAAACAAAATGCAGATCATCACTGGTGGGATGTGATCTTTGGATGGTCACCAACTGCAGAGGGAATCCTTAATAAGTTATGTCATCCCATTGTAGTTTTGTTAATATTAGTTGGAATAAGTTAGGATTATCTACTGTATTGCTAATTTGGAATTGTAAGATACTACGGCAAGTGGCAGTGTTAACCTCCTTATCAAATGTACATGGTAAAGCATTGAGAGATGCTTATTGCCATAGGGGCTTGCATTAAGTAAAAGAATTTACTTATTTTCTAGGAAAGGGGGGAAATGAGGCATAGTAAAAACCCCAGAGTAGAAAAGAGGTGAAATGTTCTTTTCTGTGTCAAGCCAAGGCCAAAAGGAAAGCTGCTTCAGTGAAAGACAAGGAGATAAAGAAGGAGACAGCGAAGAGAGATAAAGGAGAGACAGGAATGCTGTGGGAACGTTGCAGGGACACAAGAAATTCCTTCTGATAAAAAAGAACTAGCAGCAAAAGTCACTGTAGAATTCGTAAAAATGAATATGTATAAGCCTATTGTGAGATTGTATGCATATGCATTTGTAAGGGGGATAAAAGGAGTTCTGGAGTTCACAGAGGTGCGCATGCCCTTTTAAGGAGAGCAATCTAGGTATTCAAGCTCTTTTCCCCCTCCTATTGCTGTCCCTTTACCTCCTCCTAGTTGGGACACAAATGCCTTCTTGCCCAGTAAACAGCTATCACCAAATACACCTGCTGATCTGCAGAAAGTTCAGGGTAACCCGGATATCCCTCAAACTAGTAGTTTGACATCTGAAGATGGGCCTTACTGTGGTACTAGATCCAAGACCTCTTAGGCAGAGAGACTTTTTCCCCTCAGAGAAGTTCCTATGGGGGGAGCAGTGGGAGGTGTTGGCTTTGTGAATGCTCCTCTAACAGCTTCTGAGGTGAGGGGATTTAAGAAAGAGTTGGGGCATTTAGTTGAGGACCCAGTGGGCATAGCCAACCAAGTGGATCAATTCTTAGGCCCAAATATCTACACTTGGGGGGAGATGAATTCCATCCTAAATATATTATTTTCTCTAGAAGAGGTCCAGATGATTAGGGTGGCTGGCATAAGAATTTGGGAGAGAGATAACCGTCTGGGAGCCCAGGTGCCATCCGGTGATCAAAAATTGCCGCTAACGGATCCCAGCTGGAACCCTAATCAGGAGGAAGGGAGGAAGGCTATGATGGAATATAGATCTTTGATGATTCGGGGGATCAAAGAGTCAGTTCCCAAAGGAACTAATACCAAATTGGCATTTGAGGGTGCACAAGAGAAGGATGAAGCTCCTGCTGCTTGGCTTAATCGCCTAAAGCGGAACTTCCAATTGTATTCTAGAATAGACCCAGACACCACAGAAGGTCAAGTCCTACTAAAAGTCCGATTTGTTACCAAATCTTGGCCGGATATACGGAGAAAACTGGAAAAGATTGAAGATTGGCAAGAAAAAGACATTAATGAATTATTAAGAGAGGCATTGAAAGTGTATTTAAGGAGGGAGGAAGAAAAAGCAGGGGCCAAGGCTAGGATCATGGTTGCAGTAGCTAGAGAAAGTGTGGGGTGGGCAGGTCCACCACCAGGAGGAGGCAAGGATAGGCCTCTTGTACTGTCAGGTACAAGGGGGAATGGAGAGACCTCAGGTCCCTATGAGTGAAAGGCGCTGCTATTATTGTGGAAAGGCAGGACACGTCAGGAGGTTATGTAGAAAGCTCAGTCTCGATGTAGCAATAGCCAGAGAACAAGATAATTTAGGAAAGGTCCTTAGAAGTGACGATTAAGGGTGTCAGGAGCTTTACACTTTAGGGGACCCGATGCAACATCTAGAAAAGCCCCTGGTAAACATTGAGGTGGGACCCCTAAATGAAGAATTTGAATTTTTGAGTAGATACAAGAGCAGATAAGTCCTGTCTCAACAAAGTACCAGAAAGTATAGTAAAATACCCAAAAACATCTGAAGTTAGACAAAACAGCTAAGTAGAAAAAATATCCAATAGCACTGAGACTAGACAGTAGCACTTAACTGGTAGTAAGTGATGTGAAAATAAAAAGTACCTTATTGTTGTCTTGTTGTGTATGTGAGAGTGAGTCACAAACAAAGTCAGCCTCAACTTCCCGGGCAGGTGGGAAGGGGGCAGTGGAAAGAAGTGTGTGTAACCTTCAAACTAAGCATTGTCCCCTGAGCAGGTGGGGGCTGCAACTAAAGTGTGTGTGTTACCTGCAAACCAGACTAGTGTTCCCCAGACGTGTGAGGGGGCTGTAGCTGTAAGAGCGTGAGTGACACGCAGACAGCCTCACAGGTGAATGAGCACCAGAGGCCGCCAGAGTCAGGGCCCTTCCAAGAGGCCCAGAGATACTGAGACCTGTGGGCCAACCCCAAGGTGAGGGGGGCCACAGGGACCTGTGATTTTCTAGCAATAAAAATCCACTTTGTGTCTTGAGGGTGTGAAAGAATGTGTGAAAGTGAATGAGAAATAAAAGAGAGTGAATGTAGACGAATGAAAGTATAGGTAATGTAGATTATGCATTATAGGTGTTACCACATCTCCTTAGAGGGAGGTGTATTGTGTTGAAAAAAGTGTGAGGGGAAAAAAAAAAAAAACAAACAATTTTTGTCTTAAGAGTAAAGAGTTGGAAAAAAAGTAATGTTTAAGCTGTTAGTGAAAGTAAGAAACAGAAGCAAGAGATGAATAGAGAAGATCTTGAAAATAGAACAGAAAACCAGTAAGTTAAATACACAGAAAAATAAGAAAATAAAAGTACTTTGGGAGTTAAGTTAGCTAACAGAAATGCAACTCCCTGCAAAATACAGAGTATGCAAAAGTTGATGAAAGAAACATGCAAGCTATAGAAAAAAAGGAAATTAACCAATTATACATAATATTAACCGGAGAAACTGAGTTTTGATAGAATCATAAAATAGCAGACCATTAATACCTATATTTGAAAGCCCATTTCAGGTACTCCATAATTTGACTGTGCAGACCAAAGGAAAAGGGTTGGACCCGCATCACCAGACTCCACATCACACTCACCCCCTGGCATTGGACCAGGATTCAGCATCAGTTTGTCCCTCTGGCATTGGGCCAGAGTCCACACCACTCTCACCTCCAGGCACTGGACAAGAGGCAACCACATCACAAGTTAACTCACCCGAGTATACTGTAATAAAAGGACCAAAGGATTTAAAGTTGACTCTCAGAAGGAAGAGTCAAAAAGACTGAACTGTATAGGAAAATAATTGGTATCAGAGTTCTAACCTAGGTTAAATTGTTAAAAATGTTTCAAGACAGTTCTGTGTGTAAAATAAGTTTGTAAAAAGAGTTAAAACTGTAAATAAGTAATTCTGGTTAAATCCCCCAATTTGGTTCTAAAGACTCCAGGTTAATCCTCTACAGAGCACTCCCCTAAGAGAAACCAAAATTGGTAGGGAACAGACCTAGAGAAGTTTGACCAGAGAATTAGGTAGAAGAGACTCTAAAGAGCTTGGAAGCTTCTTCTCAGTAAAATTCCCCAAGAGGCAAGGCCGGGTGGGCAGGCTGTGTAAGATGACCCATACCGGACTCTTGGGAAGGGTAGTAATGATGGCTCTAATTGCTGGTGGTGCTCTGGGGAGCCCAGGAGAGCTGTGCAGTGAGTGCTACCAACCCCTCTATGAGGAGAAAGAAGTGAGCTCCTTGTCTAGAGTCCACATCAGTTCTAACCCTAATTGTAGTAACCTCTCCCAATTGGTCCTTTATCAGAAAAATAATGGAACGAATTGGATAGCACAGAATACTGCCACTTTTAGGCAGCCACTCCTGGGAGAGTGCCCTATAAGAGAAGCCTGGTTGTGCTTTAAATGTGATACTGCTGAAGCAAGCTCAATAGAGCTATTTAAAAGAAAAGAAATGGTAAAAACAGTAAGAAAAATGGTTTGTAACAGGTATTTAGCAGTAAAGAATTTAGCTACCCAGTGGATCCCAAGAGATCCAAATAAATTAGAAACTATTGAGAAAAAAGAAGGAGAGAAGTGTACCCACTGTGAAGTATATGTATGTTATGAGTGTACTGAGGAGAAGGTAAACCCCTTTTGGAAGGTGAGAGAACTGTGTGAGTGTGGGGAATGCCCAACAGAAACTGATAACACATTTCAGGAGAGCCCTAAACACCTGGTTTTGAGCTCTAGTATTACAGCATACATTAAATTGTCAAGAGATTAGTTTGGCAGCTGCACAGCTAGAATGATAAAACCAACTTTCTTGTTATCAAAAGAAACTGGATCAAGTTTAGGAGTTCCTATATACAATGATTTTAGAGAAACCAAACAGAAGAAGCAAAGTGCAATAGAAATTGAGAAAATCCAAAATTATAAAAGCCAAGTTCAAACCCCGGTATCTATGTTAAACAGAATCATCAGGCTCCAAGCAGTATTAGAGATAAAGAATGCAATTATTAGAAACATTTCAAAAGAAATAAAAAAATTAACATGTGTAAACAATCAAGAACAAACTCCTACACTTGATTCCAGTTGGTGGGATAACCTAGAGATTTTTGAAAAGAGTGTCCGGGAAAAAGTAGATCTTTTCATTGTGTGTATACTTGGAGGATTACTCTCTTTACTATGCTCTTTTTCCTGTTTTATTAAAATAGTAGTATTAGCCGTGCAGACCAACCTGAAAAAACCAAGAAAGGTAACAAAGTTAAGTAACCAAGAGTACCAGAGTGCTCAAGAAATTTATAATCAATACAAATTGCAAGTTGATGCAAGCTTAAAATTAAGCTCGATCAAAGTAAAAGAGGGGGAACTGTTATGAACAAGATTTTTGTTAAATTCTATTTCTGTAGAGAAAAAAACAAAGTTACAAAAATCTGTAAACCCGGGTGACTGCAGCAGTGTTACTTGTTAATTACAAGTCGTTAGAGTTAATAGTTCTGTTTGTATCACTGAGACCCTGGCCAGGGCTGGGCTGATAGCCCTTCTTTTGTATTGATAAAACCTGGCCTGCGGCTAAACTGTCTTTCTTCTTACCAGACAGGAAAAACATGGGGAGGAGGGGGGCATTACAATATGTAGATTTTGGGACCAGTGTATGATGGGACGTCAAATATATAATAAAACCCCAAAAACAACGAGCCAATTGTAAAATTAAGAAATTAGAGTGATTCCTAGACGTGAGGAACAGAGTGCTGAGCCTGCAGAGATGTTAAGAGACCTTGGTGCCCCTCGCCCTGACTGCAGAAGTCGTCTGGAATGGTGACCCGGAGCCGGGAAGCAGGGAAAAGCGAGAAACACCGGGGTCTTGCCCGACGCTCCCAGCTCTGTCCCTAGTGGACAAAGCTGCGCATATCCTCCTCCTCTGAGCCACGCTGGGAAAGAGGACGGAGACAGCAGACCGTCGAGCTTCCTCATCCTGAGCTGATCACTTTTAATAAAGGCATTAAAAGGAGAAAAGTCTCCTGCCCTGTTTTATTTCAGTTCTCATTATCTATCTCTAAAATAATCTTCATCCCTGGGAACAGAGATCTTCTTCTTCTGGGTACACAGGAGAAGGCACCCTTCTCTCTTTCGCTGTTCAAACTTCTCATGGGATTACAGCTTACTTCAACATCTGCTTACTTTAGCATGGAGGCCTTTGCTCAATATCAATTTGAACCCTTCATCTCCCCATAGTTTCATGCATTATAGGGAAAAAGAGTCTTTTCTCCATAGCTTACAAGAGGATTTCAGCCCTAAGGTCAAGGCATCTCCTCACGCCTCCTATCTGGGACTTAACTTCTACTTCACTGACCTCGATGTCTTCATGTTGTTCCTTTGCATGCTTGCATCTTGTTCCTTTCTCTCATTCGAGGGAGGACTGAAGCACTGAAAGGGTTAACATCACGCCTCGGGCCTGCCAATGGTCACCTGACCTGCTGGTAACTTGTGGCGGGAGCTGCAGCTGGGCTGTGTCAGGATCGGCTTCGTGGTTTGTCTTTGGTTTTCTCTGTGTTCAATTCTATCCACAGGGCCACTCTGCACGGGCTGCAGGGGTCTCTGGTCTCAGCCGTGCTGGGGGGAGGGGACCTGACGGCAAGATCTTAACAGCCACAGCCAGCCCTGCTCCAGCCAGAGCTCCGCAGCCTCCCCTCCACTTTCCTGCCTGGCAGGCTTTCCGGAACGGGGCCGGCCCCGCAGCACTCCTTCTCTTTCCCAGCAACCGATGGAGGGGCCGGCAGGCGCCCTGGGGGGGGAGAAAAGGGGCCTGGTCCCCCCCGGCAGGGCCGCCTGGTCTGGCCTTGCCGAGACGGGGGCCCGGGGCGTGTTACCTTCTTGCTGGCCGGGGAAAAAAAGGAAGATCCTGAGTTTTTTCGTCTTTAACACGTGTTTCTCACAGTGAAATGTCCAGCTTCTCAGTGGTTCAACAGACTGTCAGTTACACAAAAAGCTTTTGCCTCACTTCCCTAAATTTGTCCCATGGCAAACTATGAAAATAATTCAATATTTAAGTATATCAAGGCATTAGTACAATCTTGCTATGCATTTACATTAAAAAGATATCTATTGGTTAAAGATGACCTTCATGGTCAAATTTTCTATGTGTCATAGAATTTGTCAGCTCTAGGGACTGAAAGATATATTGTGTTTAGCCAAGAAGAAATCTATGTTTTTGTGACTTTGTTATTTTAATGTTGTATTTGTTTTGATTTAGGGTAAATTTTGGAGAGAATTTTTTTAAGGGGCTTTTTTAGGGAAGTAGATTTGGGGTTTTTTTTAATTGGTTTGGGACAAAAATTTTTTTTTGGAGAAAAGTGCAAAAATTTTGTTTATTAAATAATAAATTTTAAATAATATTAAATAATAAAATTTTTTGTTGTTTTAAAATAGATGATAAATGTTATAAACAAAATTCTGCCAATTTTTTTGTAGAAAAAAAGAGTTGCAAAACCAGTCAGACTAGTTGGTGCCGAGGTGGAATTCTACCTGTTTTGTTATTGTAATCACGGGTCGTTGTAACTAATTGCTCCTTTTGTATTGGTAAAGCCCTGCCTGAAGCTAAATTGCACTTCTCCCCAGACAGTGAGGGGAGGAGACGTGGGAGGGGGGACATCAGAATATGCAAATTACCTTCGGGACCAGCATGCCATGGGAAGTGTCAAACTTATCGAAAAAGACCCCAAAAACAACGAGCCAATGCAAAATTAAGAAATTAGAGTAATGCCTGGATGTGAGGAACAGAATGCTGAGCCTGCAGAGATGCTGAAACCTTTGTGCCCCTCGCCCTGAGTAAGAAGTCATCTTAAACCAAGACCCGGAGCCGGGAGGCAGTGGAAAGCAGAAAGATCGTGGTCTTGCCCAGAAGCCCCCATGAGGACTGGACCCTCAGCTCTGCCCCTAGTGGACAAAGCTGTGCATATCCTCCTCCTCCGAGTCACCCTGGGAAAGAGAGCGGAGACTGCAGACCCATCAATCTTGAGCTGATCACTTTTAATAAAGGCATTAAAAGGAGAAAAGTCTCGTGCCCTGTTTATTTCAATAAATTTAGAAAGTTTTTTTTTTAAGGTTGTAGTTTAGTTTATTTAGTTTTTTTATTAGTTTTTTTGGTGTTGGAAATGCCATGGCCCAGGCCCAGCCTGGTGGGTTATAGGTGTGAGTAGTCGGTGGTTTTTTTGGGTGTTTAGATTAGAGTAGGTTTAAAGAAAAGGGAAAAAAAATTATAGTTTCGGGAATTTTTTTGTTTTAGCTAGTTAAAATTAATTAAAACAATGGAGAGCTTTGTTTTGTTGTTTGTTTATTTGTAAATATGGAGTTTAGGAAAAGGAATGTGGAGGAACGAGTGTAGTGTTTGAAAATA
This sequence comes from Diglossa brunneiventris, assembly GCA_019023105.1. Lineage (NCBI taxonomy): Eukaryota > Metazoa > Chordata > Aves > Passeriformes > Thraupidae > Diglossa > Diglossa brunneiventris. The sequence continues at coordinate 95,109,966 of CM032352.1, read as the reverse complement.
AATTGCGTGGTTTTTTTTTTAATTTTTTGGAATAAGTTTTAAAGGTGAAAAATTTATTATTTACATAAATAAAATAAGATGATTGGGGATAAAAGTATTATATAGTTAATTTAGGGTATTTTATTTTTTATTTTATATTGTAAGTTATTAAAATTAATAAATATTTTAATTTATATATATATTATATTTAATATATAGCTATATATATTAAATGGAAGTAATATTTAGTAAATAGTGATGTTTATATATAGTTTTTATTTAATAATAAGTTTTTTGAGGTATATATTGTGTTTTTTTTATTTTTTTGTATTATTTACTATGTGTAATTTGGTTTTTTGAGTAAAAATAATTTATGAATGGGTTTAGTTTGTATTTGAGGTAGAATTGATTTAAATTGTTTTTTTAAATAAATTTTATATATGTATTATTGGATTTTGTTTTCATTTATTTTATGTAAAGGTTTAGATTGGGTAGGGCTTATTTGGTTAGTAGAGTTTTGGGTGTTAATTAGGTGGTTTTTGTTAGATGTTGTTTTTAATTTTTGAAAGATTTTTATTTAATGTTTTTAAGGTGGTTTTTAATAGTTTGTTGTATTTTTAAATTTTGTTTGTAGTTGATGTATGGGAGGGGATATAGTATATTTATTTAATGTTATGTTTTTTAGTTAGGTGTTAATAAGGTTGTTTTTGAAATGAGTTTTGTTTGATTTAATTTTTTTAGAGGTATTATGTTTTTATAGGATTTGTTTTTTAAGGTTTAGGATGGTGTTATGGGTTGTAGCATGAGGCACAGGGTAGTTTTAAAATTATTTTGCGGTGGCTTTTATTATGGTTAACATATAGTGTTTGCTTTGGCATGTTTGGGGCAGTGTGATGTAGTTAATTTGTTAGGCTTTTTTATATTTGTATTTGGATTATTGTTGATTATATTATAGGAGTTTTATTTGTTTCATTTGTTTGATGGTAGCATACGTTTTACAGTTGTGGATAATTTGAGAAATATTGTTTATGGTTAAATTTATTTTTTGGTTTTGTGTTTATTTATAGGTGGTATTTTTATTTTGATGATTTGAGGCATTATGGGCTTATTGAGTTAGGAATAACTTTTTTTGTGTTGCTAATTTAAGTTTATTTTTGATATTTTTATTTTTGTAGTTTGGTTTATTTGTTTATTGTTTGGGTGTTTTTTATTGGCCTTATGTTTGGGGATATGGGTATTTATATGGTGGAATTTTATAGGTAGTTTTTTATTTTGGTAGTAATGTTTTTTTATTTATTAGTAGTTTAAATTGGGTTTTTGATGTTGTTAATTAGCTTTTTAAAATTTTTTTAAGTTATTTTTATAGAGTATTGGCTATCATTTATGAATTACTGTAGAGGTAGAGTTTTGGTTATTTATTTTTTAGCAATGTTTAAGGTTAGTTGAATAGCTTTGAGTTTAGTAAGGTGGTTTGATTTTTTAGTAAGGTGGTTTGATTTATTTATTTTTTAAGTGGTTTTTGTGACTTGTTGTGTGGGGTTTTATATGGTGGCTTTTGATTTGTTTTATTTTTACAATGTGGTAAGAACTATTAGTAAAAAGAGTGTATTGTGTTTTTTTTGTTGGCAGTTGGTTATATGGTGACGGTTTTTTAGCATGTGTTATTATTTTTTTTTTATTAGTGAGATTAAAGTTTTTACATTTTGGTTAGTTTGCAATTATTTTTAGAATTTTAGGGCGATTTAGTTTTTTAATATGGGTGTGTTGTGTGATGAGAATAACTTATTTGTTTTATGTAGTATTGACGGCATGGTGGGTAGAGGAAACTTTTGCTTTGCATATTTACTTTAGTATTGGTAGTTGGGGTGTTAGGAGGAGCTGTGTTTTAGTGCTTATTACTTTTGAGGTGGTTTGGATTTTTTATAGGTTGCTAAATTTTTTTTTGTTGAAGTATAGTTGGTTTTAGATTTTTTGAAGTTTTGATTTTAAAATTTTAGTGGTTGGTTTTGAGTTTTTTTTAGGCACTTTTTGTTAAAGATTTTAGGATAAACTATGGTTTTTGGTTGTAGAGTAGTGTATGTTTTTTACATTTGGTTTTGTTTTGATTGGGTTAAGGGCTATTGTATGAGCGATTTTTTGTTTAACTTGGGTAAAGGTTTGTTGTTGCTCAGGGCCCCAGTGAAAAGTGTTCTTTTTACAGGTGACTAGGTAGAGAGGGCTTACAATTTGATTGTACTTAGGAATATGCATTTTTTTAAAAATTTATGGCGTTTAGGAAAGTTTGTGGGGTTTTTTTGCTGGATGGTTGTCATAGGGTGACGTTATGATGCTTGTATCCCTATTCGTGTGTTCTCTTTATGCTGGATATTATGTTCTGTGTGTTCAAGACTGGCTCTGAAGAGTGAAAGTTTTGTTTTGCTTTCTTATCAACCGCTCCCCCACGGCTGGCGGGACACAGAGACGGGACAGTACATAGCGCTGCTTTTGCTTTTTGCTTGGCTTTTCACTTTGCTCTTGCTTCTGCTTTGCTCCTGCTTTGCTCTCACTTTTTGCTTCTGCTCATTAGTTAGTTTAGCTAAGCAGTCCAAATTTTTTCCTGGACTGTTCCTCCTTTCCCTTTTTTTGGACCTACTCGAACCTGCTCTGGACTGGGACCTGGGAAACACCTAGAATTTGCACCTTGTGGCCTGCAGCAGCTACCCCCAGCGCCGGAGGGACTGATAACAGAGCGACCACCCCCAGAGAGACTTTCTGAATTTGTCATCTTTTTCAGAGCGGTGAAAGAGTGGTGTCATCCAGTATTGTTCATTTTGTGTGATGGGGGGTGCTTTGCTGGTTAAATAAACCGGTTCTTTCCACTTCTCTCTGAGAAATCCTTCCCAAACTGGTTGGGGGGAGGGGCCATGTGGGTTTGCTTTCTGGAGGGGCCTCCTTTTGGAGGTTTTCTCCCAAATTTGCCCTAAACCAGGGCAATGGTGGAGATGTTGTTGTGATTTTGTTGATGACATTGGTGGGAATTTGACGCTGTTTATTTTGTTACTTTATTTTTATAAATTGGATTTTTTGAGCAGGTTTTTTGATTTTGTTTTTTTGATGGCGAAGCTGGATTTTAGGAGAATTTGGATTTTTTTTTTTAAAGACTTTTGCAGCTGGTTTTTTTCACACAATGATGTTATCAATATATTGTAGATGTTTTGGAGTTTTTATTTTTTTAGTGTATTTGGATTAGTCCATGGCAGATGGTGGGGTTGTGTTTTTATTTTTGGGGCAGTTGGTTTTAGGTGTATTGCACACCTCTCCAGGTGAAGGTAAATTGAGGTTTGTATTTTGTTGTTAGAGGAATGGAGAAAAATGTGTTAGTAATGTTAATAGTGGCGTATTATTTTGTTGTTTTGGATTTTAGTTTGTATTGGAGTTTTAGTATGTTTGGCACAGTAGCGCTTAGCGGTGGAGTTACTTTATTTAATGTATGGCAGTTTATAGTTAATTTTAATTTTTCTTTAGATTTAGGTACAGGCTAAATGGGATTGTTGAATGGGTGAGTGGGTTTTGTTGATTATTCTTTGTTTTTTTTAGTTCATGGATTATTTTGTGGATGAGGATTATGGCATTTTGATTTGTTTGGTATTGTTGGCGGTGTATTTTTGAGGTGGTAATTGGTATTTGGTTTATTTTTACTTTTAGGAGTTTTATTGTACATGGGTTTTTTGATAGTTTAGGTAAGGTGTTTAATTGTTTGATGCCCTCTGTCTTTACAGCAGCTATTTTAAATATTTATTTGAGGTTTTTTTGGTTTTTGAAATACTTATTTTGGAGGAAGTTTATGTTTAAAATGCACGGGGCTTTTGGGTTAGTTATAATAGGGTGCTTTTTTAACTTATTTTTAGTTAGGCTTACTTTAGCTTTTACTAAAGTAAAATTTTGTGATTTTTTTTGTCACACTAGCAATAGAAACAGATTTTGCTTTAATATGTCTTGATGGGATTAATGCGTATTGCGCACTAGTGTCAACTAAAGATTTATATTTTTGTGGTTTAGATGTGTTAGGCTAACGAATTTACACAGTTTAAAAAATATGGGGTTTTTTTAGTTTTTACTTGGCCAGAGGCAGGGCTTTTTTAAGCTTGGGTTTTTTTTTTGCATATGTTTTGGAGGTTTTTTTAAGGGGATTGAAAATATTGTCATTATTATATATGGCAGTTTGGTTACGGGTTATTGGAGCTGCTTAATTTTTGGAAATTTTTTTTTGAGTTTTACTTTACATATTTGTTGTGCTGGAGCAGCAGTAGATTTTTTTTTTTAATGTTTTTTTTTGCAATTGTGTAGGAAGAACTACAGTTTAGTTTGTGGGGTGGTTTTTTCTATTTTATTTGGGGAAAGTTTGCGTTGGGTACCAGAATTTTTGATTTGTATTGTTGAGATTTTTTTAAATTTTTTTTTTGGTTTTTTTTGTGGGGTTTTTTAATGTTTTTTAATTTTTGCAGACGTGTTTCTATTGTTGCGATTTTGGCATGTGTTGGGCTATGTATAGCATTTGTATATGTTTGGAGTTTTTTTGTTATATTAAGTACAGTTTTTTAATTGTTATTTCACTTTATTATTGCTAAAGTAGAAGTGTAGTTTTGTGGCTTAAGTCGTACAAGTTTTTGCTACATTACAGATGTACATGGTATTAAGTTTGGATTTATAGTGTTTACATTATTTGAGAAGACAATTTTTGCTACTGCTATTTTTTTAAGCATTCAAAATTTTGTCTTATGTTTTTTTACTGTGTTTGTTGCATATAGAGATTGTTTGCACACAGGTATTTTTGTGCTACACTTCCCCAGGACCCATGCTTAGAGGCTGTGAGGGTTAGCTTCTTTTATTATTTTTTGGTCGATGATAGGATTATGTGACAGGGATCTTAAATGTTTTGCTTCACTATCGTTTAAAACTGTAGCTTTGTTTGCAGCATTTTAAAGACAGACTAATTAACTAATTATGGATTTATTAGGTTTGTGAGTGTAATTTTTTTTTAGGCTACAAAGGTTTTTTAGGGAATAGGACTTAATAGTGGCTTTTGATGTTGTGTTAGTTGTATTAATTTTTGGTTTTTGTATTAGTAATTGGTGTTGAGGGTCCTTCCCCCTGATCATTATTGTTGGTTATTGGCTGATTGGTTTTGCTTGTGTGCTTCTTTTTTGTGGCAACTGCTGGTGGCTTAGGTTCACTGTCTGGTTTAGCTACAGCCTGAGTAGCTGGGGTGATGGCTGTAGCTTGAGTGACTGGGGTAGCTGCTGATTTATCTTTTTGCTTTCTTGCTTTTATTTGCTGCTCTACAGTATTTAGTAATGTGCGATAAGCATAGGCTAGGGCTCAGCTTATTGCAATGAGCTTTTTTTTTTTAGAGTCATCATGGTATTTCTTTTTCAGGTATTTCTTGAGTTGGGTTTTGAATTTGTTTACGTGGAAAATTCTAGTTTATAGGGTTAGAAAATTTTTTCAGGGTTTGGCTTATATTTTTTTTATTCTCCACACTATTCAGGATTTTTTATGCTTGGGTTTACTTTTGGGTTAGGGCTTTCATTAGCTCTTCTGGACATCTCAGCCCTCATTCTAGAGAAGTTGCAGACTATATAGAGGAAGCTTACTAGATTAAATACTAGAAATATGTTTTTTTTAATATTTAGGGGAAACTGAACATTTTCAAAAAGTGACATAACATTTAAAGGAAAGGTTGGAAAGCTTTATTTTTTGCTTTTCTTTTAACAAATTTGGTGCAATTACTAATAAATTTTTAAAGCATACTACTGGAATTGGGACACAGGGTAGGATGAAAAAACTACAAACTACATATTGTGAACAGACTGCAGTATTTTTGTAAACACTTTATTAATTATAACTACTAAGCTCAGCTCAATAACTATTCTAATTTGTGCCTCTCTACTGTAAAAATTATGTGTTAGGGATAATAATTTTAGTGACTAGAAAGGTATTGAAACTTTAAAAAGGTTTAGAGACTAGAACTACATGAAGGCTTTTACTCTAAGAGACATTACAAAATCAAGCAACATGGTTACTGACTGCTTTAACTTACTACAGAGCAAGCACAACTAACATGCAATCAGTAAAGGTTTTTTTACTTTCTTGAGCCCCACGTTGGGCACCATTAGATGTATTTTTCTTGATCCAGGGCAAATTTTGGAGAGAACCTCTCAAAGGGGCTCCTCTAGGAAATCAGATTCAATTGGCCCCTCCCCCCAACCTGTCCGGGAGAAAAATACCTCTTTGGAGAAAAGTGGAAAAAAACCTGTTAATTAAACAATAAAACCTAAACAATATTAAACAATAAAAATCCCTTGCGGCTCCAAAATGTTTGATGACAAACTCAGAAAGTCCCCTCCCCAGGTTGCAGCTCAGCTCACTCAGTCTCTTATCAGTCCCTCCGGTGCTGGAAATGCCACGGCCCAGGCCCGGCCCAGTGGGCCACAGGTGCGAGCTGCCGGTGCTTTTCTGGGTGTTCAGTCCAGAGCAGGTTTCAACAGGTCCAAAGAAAAGGAAAAAAAAAACCAAAACCACAGTCCAGGGAACTTTTTTGCTTCAGCTAGCTAAAACTAACTAAAATAAAGGAGAGCTCTGTCCTGCTGTCTGTTCATCCGCAGACAACAGAGTCCAGGAGAAGGAATGTGGAGGAGTGAGTGCAGTGTCTGAAAACTAACTGTGTGCTTCTTCTCTCCTCCCTTCACTCTTTGGAACAAGTCTTAAAGATGCAAAACTTATTATTCAGTATAAATGGAACAAGATGATTGGGGATAAAAGCATCATATAGTCAACTCAGGACAAATGTCTAAAATCTTGTTATTTTAGCTGCAATGATTAACTTTGTTCTTTTAAAATAAGATAGATAGTATGGGAAAACTAGGGAGTAACTTAGGCTTAACTCTGATAAGTGCACTGTACCTCTACTAAGGGGGTTGCTACACCCCAGAAGTTTTAGTCAAAGGATATTGTTTTAGTTAGAGGAGCCTCAGAGTTATTTGATAACTAGAGATGGATTAGATGTCCAGGTAAGCAATTAGAACAATAATAAATGGGACACCATAAGAAGGAAAGGTGCATGCGTGAGACTTAAAAGGTCATCCAAAGGACAGCGAGAAAGATGGTAATATGACGAAAATCCAAGAAATTTTTAAGACCCCCCCCCCCGGAATTACCAGGAAAAAAGACACTAGATGGCAGTATCGCTCCACAGAAGAACAGCAAGGAGTTTCGCTATACCTGCCTATGACGAAATATGGACAGAACTCAGAAGAGGGGGGCTAAAGTTTTGTAGTGTATCTAAACCTTTGAAAGTCTTTGTTTTGTTGAACATTCTTGGCGAATTACTAACTCTTTGTCCCCAATTGCTGGCCAGAATTTTTATTAAGGAATGTTCACCTCACAACTCACAGTTGTGGGGACTTAACTCTTTATTTCAACTCTTTGTTTCAGACTTTCCAATTACTCAAGTGAATGGAAATAGAAACTTAAAAGGGCAGGCTCAAGATAACTTAAAGCATTAACACAGAAGATACTAAATATGTTAAAGAACAAGTTATACAGAATGTTTTTTGTATTCAATGTTTTCTGCAGTAACACAGTCTGATGCTAAAATGTCATTCATCTGCATGCTTCTAAACCTTCCAATATCCTCCTGTATTTCAAACAATTTCTTTTCAAACTTTTAGCTTTTGATGATATGTCTTTATAGAACATTTTGAAAATTCCTTTGTTTTGAAATATATGCATTTTGAAATACAGTATATGAAATTTTTTTTCAATTCTCTCTTGGTTTTGGAAAGCTTATATTGCATCTACTTAGCCTAATTTCATATACCTGAGTTATACAGAGGCCTGTGGATATGACAGTCTGGTCAGAGAGAGAAAGCTAGATAAGTTTTCCCATGTGAATCAGTCTGGGAAGCTTTAGGGAGCTGGAGAGATAAATGATAATCAAATATTAAACAATTTGAAGGTGGTGTTTTTTAACAAGTGGTTTTTCTCATAAAGTTGTTTACAGATGGGTGTCTCCTTAATTAGACAGTCATGTGAAATGTGTTGATTAAATGACCAATCAGGTTCACCTGTAGCAAACCAAGGTATAAAAAGGAGAGGATTGAATAAATGGGCTGCTTTTTAGTCTTTGCCTTCTGATCTGACTCTGTGTCATTTCTGACTCAATGGTGACAGAGGGCCTCACTAACAACTCAGCATTCTGAATGACCACAGAATACAGGCTAGATTTTTTTACAAAATGGCAAGAATTCTGATTTACATTGGTCAAAATAGAGAATATGGGAGGATTTACCATGATGCATATGAAAAAGAGAAATGATATTTAAAATTGCACATGAAAAAAGCCACCTTTTTTTTCCTTTTCTTCTTCTGATTGCTAGCTCTATTTGAATTGGTGTGGTGGGTTAACCTTGAACTACAGGCCAAACTCTCACTCAGCCATTCACTCACTTCCTCTCTTCAGTGGGGGAAAACAAAGTCTCTCTTAGTTCATCCATAGTGTTAAATTGTCAAAAAGGGTGTTGCAGTGCTTGAAAAATACGGGATAAAAGATGATTTTGATTGACATAAAAGTAATTGCATTTTAGGCTCACCCAGAAAACAGAATGACAGCAACATACTGAGGTTGTTCTTTCTTTATTATATGTCAAACCCCATAATAATTGTAGCACAACTATGTTTTGTTCTGGAGTTTGTTGCCATAAAATTATAGAATCATAGAATGGTTTAGGTTAAAAGAGACCTTTAAAAGATTATCTAGTCCAACCCCCTTGCTATGGGCAAACGCATCTTTCACTAGATCACATTACTTAATGCCCCATCCAACCAGACCTTGAATGCTTTGAGGGGTGGGGCATTGACAACTTCTTTGTGCAACCTGTTCCAGTGCCTCATCACCCTCAATGTAAAATAATTTTTCCTTATATCCAATCTAAATCTACCCTCTTTCATTTTAAAACCAGTGCTCCTCTTCCTGTCATTACAGGCCTTGGGAAAAATTCTCTCTCTGTCTTGATTGACTGATTGCATGTTTGATTACTTCTCTGAAGTGCCTGTATACAAGCACATACAGCCCAAGGAATAAACAAGGAAGAACTAGAAATCTATGTGTGGTCACAGGACCATGATCTCATTGCAATTACTGAGACATGGCTCATGGCTGGAATGTTGTACTTTTTAGAAAGGAAAGGTCAGTGAGGCAAGGGGGTGGAGGTGCTTTTTATGTGAGAGAGCAACTGGAATGAATCAAGCCAGGGACAGATATACCTTTGCATATAGGTAAAACCTTACAAAAGGAAGACCTTGTAAAATCATCACTCAGGCTGGCTACATTGGCTAAGCAGTAAAGGACCATGGGAAAGTGACTCAGCTAAATTAGAGGTAGAAAAACAAGTTATGTAACCATCGAGTGTCACATAGTGGTGTATGGTGGTTGGTTGGATTATGTTTGTTATAATTTAAAAGTATGTAACTGATAAAGGTCTAACTGCTTAAAAAGGCCAGGTTTTTGCAATACAGCGTCTCTCCTTTGCACCTGCCTGGGGACCCTGCATCACTTTGGACCCTCACCTCACATGTACCTAGGGAGAGACAAACAAGTTAGGAGTTTATGGGGGAGAATTAAGAGACAGGCTAATATGGGTGTGTCTTAGGTTGGAAATGCAAGATGTGGTTGAGGGTGTGTATTCTATTGCCATCTGTTAGAGGTGGGGCAGTTATCTTCTGTTAATTGGGCAGTTTTATTTCTCTTCCACAACCAATCCTCTCTCTGGGAAATATATTCTGTTAATGGGCCATTGAATCTCACTGCATGACTGATAAAATTACATCATCCCATTGTGAGATGCTCTGCCCAGGGGGAAGAGCCAAGCATTCCTATGTTTTGCGGAGATATAGCCAAAAACTCCACAACTTTGTGAAAGTTGTAAAGCCGGTATGTTTATTACAGCGCTGGATGCATGTGGGAATCATCCCCCTAAAATGACATGCGTACCTCTGGGAACTTCAGGTCCCTTTTTATCCCCCTCTCAAATACATATGCATACAATTTCACAATAGGTTCATACATATTCATTTTTACGAATTTCGCGTGACATTTGGTGCTAGTTCTTCTTTATCAGAAAGAATTCCTAGGTCAGGCTGACCTGCTCCCACAGCAGTTTCTGTCTCTCTTTATCTGTCTCCCCCTGTCTCCCCCCACTTATCTCTGTCCTTCATTGATGCAGTTTTCCCTTTAGCCTAGGCCTTGCAGTCAGGCTACACAGACTTAAAGATGTACATTTCACCTAAATCAAAAATGGATTTCTATTCTGGGGGATTTTTACTCTGTCTCACCTACCGGGATATAATCTGAGATTTAGAACACCACAGGCAGCCTTCTCCCACTGGATTCCCAGAGGATCAGCTTTTCTTCTCCACTGGATTCCCAGAGGAAGACCAGGCCCACCTACACCACTGACGTTGCGTCCCGATTGTGGGAGACGATCGGCACGTGCGCCAGGAGAGGCTGTGCCCCACCTCTGCCACCAGCAGGCAGGATCGCAGTTCGGCCACTGGCTGGGGTCCCGGATCGCCAGGAATGGCTGATAAATGTGGACCCAACGTCGAAGGGGCAGGAGCGAGGGCCGCAGCACGCGGGTGTTTGCCGAAGCTGAAAACTGCTGCACTGTGCTGGGAGGGTGCTGGCGGAGTGCAGGTGCCGGCAGTTCAAAGAGGTGGCAGTGGCAATAGAGCAGGAAACAGAGAAAAACAGCGGCTTTTATGGAGGGGGGGTGGAATCCCGGGAGGAGACTGTCTAACAAATCAATGGCTAGATAGGAGGGGTCCAGGGTGACAAATGTAAATATAACCTGGAGCAGGAAAGTCACATACCAATGGCAGAAAGGAAAAATCATAACTGACAGCGAATTTTCTGCATAAAGGGGTGTAACAAATTATGACAGACAATCTACAGGGGCAGGATTTTTGAGGATAGACAGGGAAGAATCTGGAATTATCATAACTGCCACAGCAAGACGGGGTAAACAACTTTAGATGGAGACTAAACATATTCTTCAAACCCCCACTGCTATAGGCAGGGAGAGACCAAATATCTTCAAACCCCCACTGCCACACACCACCACTGGACCTTCAGAGGAAAACGACACCCTTCTACAGGATCACTGCTTCAACAGAACCACATCTGTCATTCCAGGAGGACTATAGCCCCCATTTAATCGGACTGCTACCAACATCCTGACCAACAGGGTGTCAGGTCATATTCTGACTCTATCAGTGGTTTTTTTGTACTATTGCATTTGTATTTTTAATTTTCCTATTAAAGAACTGTTATTCCTACTCCCATATCTTTGCCTGAGAGCCCCTTAATTTCAAAATTATAATAATTTGGAGGGAAGGGGTTTGCATTCTCTATTTCAAGGGAGTCTCCTGCCTTCCTTAGCAGACACCTGTTTTTTCAAACCATGGCCAGGTGACACTGTTGTTGGTGTTTACTATAGGCCACCTGATCAGGAGGAGGAAGTTGATGCAGCTTTCTATGGGCAACTGGAAATAGCCTCGCAGTCACAGGCCCTGGTTCTCTTGGGGGAGTTTACTCTGATATTTGTTGCAGGAACAACATGGCATGGCACACACAGTCCAAGAAGTTCCTGCAGATCACCGAAACTATCTTCTTGATGCAAATGGGGGAAGAGCCAATGAGGAAAGGTGTGTTGCTGGACCTTGTACTACCAAACCAGGAGGGACTGGTTGAAGATGTGATGGTTGGGGGCAGCCTTGGCTGTAATGACCATGAGATGGTGGAACTCAGGATCCTGCATGAGGGAAGCAAAGCAGTAAGCAGGACTAAAACCCTGAACTTCTGGAGAGCCAACTTCAGCTTCTTCAATGACCTACTTAGAGGAATCCCATGGGATAGGGCTCTAGAAGAGAAGGGGGTTCAAGAGAACTGGTCAATATTCAAGCATCACTTCCTCCAAGCTCAAGACCAATGTCTCCCCATGATCAAAAAATCAGACAAAGGGGGCAGGAGACCTGCATGGATGAGCAGGGAGCTTCTAGTAAATCTCAAATGGATGAAAGAAATTTATGGGATTTCAAATAAGGGACAGGCCATGTGAGAGGACTGTAGGAACATCCTCAGAGTATTCAGACATGTGATGAGGAAAGGCAAGACCCACTTGGAATTGAGTCTGGCAAGGGATATCGGGGCAACAAGAAGGGCTTCTACAAGTACATCAGCAGCAAAAGGAAGATTAGGGAAAATGTGAAGCCGCTGCTGAATCAGATGGGTGTCCTGGAAACAGAAGACACAGAGAAGGTGGAACTACTGAATGCCTTCTTTGCCTCAGTCTTTACTGCTGAGGTTGGCCCTCAAGAGTCCCAGATCTTGGAGGTAAGAGAAGGAGAAAGGAAGACTTTCCCTCAGTCATAGAAGATTGGGTTAGAGATCAGCTAGGTGGACTTACCCATAAATTCATGGGCCTTGATGGGATACACCCATGGGTGTTGCCAAACCACTCTCCATCATCTTTGAAAAATCATGGAGAATGGTAGAGGTGCCCAATGACTGAAGAAAGGCCAATGCTACTCCCATCTTCAAATAGGACAAGAAGGAGGACCCAGGGAACTACTGTCCAGTCAGCCTCATCTCAATTCCTAGAAAGGTGATGGAACACATCATTCTGGAGGTCATCACCAAGCATGTAGAAGAAAAGAAGGTCACCGGGAGTAGTCAGCATGGATTCACCAAGGGGAAATCATGCTTGAGCAATGTGACAGCCTTGTAGGTAACTTCACAAAATGTGGGTTAAATGAATGATTAGTGAGGTGGATCAAGAAGTGATGTAGCATCCCACGAACTCTCTCACCTTAGCCAATTTCCAAGCCCACTGCCCTGGAAAGGGCAGTGACTCTAAAAGACAAGACTCCCACATGGACTTCTGTTTTGCAACTTCCCCCTGGTTTCCCCTTCCCCTGGTTTGGTACCCCTGGTGGCCGCCCCCCCTACCCCTGGAGACCAATCCCCTTTGCCCTGCCCTTAGCTCCACCCCCCCGCCCCTTTCCTTTTATAAGCTGCCTACAGCACATGGTTGCTCTCTTTCTTGCCAGGTTTCCCTTCAGCTACCATGTGTGATATCTCACTGAAATAAAACCTTGCAAAAAGGAGCCTTCTGCCTCTCTCACTGAGACAGCTGTGGTGAGTGTTGTGTGTGGATCTGACTACATTGCCTGAATGTTAACCCAAACCTGCTTTTCTACAGGAGAGGTTTGTTGGGAACAAATAATGGGCAGCAGCATCCACCTTCTAACTCCCGCATTTTTAAAGTGGCTGAATGGCAAAGCTCAGAGGGTCATGATCAGTGGAGTAGAATCCAGTTGGAGACCTGTAGTCAGTGGCATTACCCAGGGATCAATACTGGATCCAGCCTAAATCAACTTGTAGATCAACAACCTGGATGAAGGGATACAATGTACCCTTAGCAAGTTTGCTGATGATACAAAACTGGAAGGAGCAGCTGATACACCTGTAGGCTGTGCTGCCATTCAGTGGGACCTTGATAGGCTGGAGAGCTGGGCAGAGAGAAACTTAATGAGGTTCAACAAGGGCAAGTGTAGGGTCCTGCACCTGGGGAGAGAGAACCCCAAGTACCAGTACAGGCTGGGGGACTGACCTACTAGAGAGCAGCTCTGCTGAAAATGACCTGGGAGTCTTGGTGGATGACAAATTGATTATGAGCCAACAGTGTGCCTTTGCGGCCAGGAAGGCCAATGGTATCCTAGGATGTATCAGGAAGAGTGTGGCCAGCAAGTCGAGGGGGGTGATCTTGCCCCTCTACTGAGTCCTGGTGAGGCCACATCTGGAGTATTATGTTCAGTTCTGGCCTCCTCAGTACATGAAAGACAAGGAGCTACTGGAGAGGGTCCAGTGGAAGCCACAAAGATTATGAGGGAACTGGAGCATGTCTCTCATGGAGAGAGACTGTGGGAGCTGGGCCTGTTTAGAGAAGACTGAGTGGGGATCTCATTAATGCATATAAATATTGCAAAGGCAAGTGTCAAGAGAAAGGTGCAAGATGTTTTTTAGTGGTGCCCAGCAACAGGACAAGGAGCAATGGCCATAAACTAAAGCACAAGAAGTTTCACCTCAACATGAGGAAGAACTTTACAGTGAGGGCGGCAGAGCACTGCAACAGGCTGCCCAGGGAGGGCATGGAGTCTCCATCTCTGGAGACATTCAAAACCCACCTAGACGAGTTCCTGTGTGCTCTGGGTGACCCTGCCTTGGCAGGGGAGTGGACTAGATCTCCAGAGGTTTCTTCCAACCCTAACAATTATGTGATTCTTATAAGCTCCCTTTGTATACAGAAATATCACAATAAGGTCTTCCTGGAGCCTTCTCTTCTCCAGGAAGAACAATCCAAACTCTCAGTCTTTCCTCATAGGAGAGGTGCTCCAGCCCTCTGACCATTTTCATGGCCCTCCTCTGGACCAACTCTAACAGGTTCATGCCTTTCTTGTTCTGGAGACCCCAGAGCTGGATGCACACCCCAGGTGTGGTCTCACAAGAGTAGACTAGAAGGGGCAGAATCACCTCCCTCAATCTGCTGGCAATGCTGCTTTTGATGCAGCCCCAGAATACAATTGGCTTTCTGGGCTGCAAGCACACACTGTCAGCTCATATTCAATTTTTCATCCACCAGTATCCTCAAGTCCTCCACAGGGCTACTCTCAATTCATTCAGCCCCCCAGTCTGTACTGAGGGGCAGGACCTTGCACTTGGCATTGTCAAACTTCATGAGATTCACATGGGCCCACTCAAAGCCTGTCAGGGTCCCTCTGAATGGCATCCCTTCCCTCTAGCCAATCAACTGCACCATTCTGTTGACTCTTTTGAAATTCAGCAAAGGCATGCTGTCTGGGCCTGATCCCCCTGATTGTTTTCCACATGCCATGTGATGGCACTCAGAATGATCTCCTGCATAACCTTCCCCAGCACCAAAGTCAAGCTGACAGGCCTTTAGTTCCCCAGATCCTTCCGGCCCTTCTTATAGATGGGCATCACACCTGCTCACTTCCAGTCATCTGGGACCTCCCTGGTTAACTGGGACTGCTGGTAAATGATTGAAAGTGGCTTGGCACACACTTTAACTAGCTCCCTCTATCTTTGGGTGCATCCCATCTGGCCCCATGAACTTGTGGATGTCTAAGCAGTATAGAAGGTCACTAACTATTTCTGACTGGATTATGAGGGTTTCATTCTGTTCCCCATCTTGTGTACCCTGAGGACAACTGGTCTTGCTATTAAAGACTGAGGCAAAGAAGGCATTAAGTACCTCAGCCTTTTCCTCAGGCTTTGTCACTATGTGTCCCCCCACATCCAATAAAAGATGGAGATTCTCCTTGACCCTCTTTTTGTTGCTGATGTATTTGTAGAAATATTTTTATTGTCTTTTATGGCAGTTTCCAGATTAAATTCAAGCTGGGCTTTGGACAATCTATTTTTCTCCTTGCATAACCTCAAAACATCCTTGTAGTCTTCCTATGCTTCCTGACCATTCTTCCAAAGGTCATAAAATCTCTTTATTTTTTCCATGAATTCCTGCAAAAGCCCCCTGTTCAGACAGGCCAGTCTTCTTCCACACCAGCTCATCTTTTGGCATGTGGGGATGGCTTGTTCCTGCACCTTTAAGATTTACTTCTTAAAAGCAGATTCAGCCTTCCTGGACCCTTTTGCCCTTCAGGACTGCCTCCTAAGCAGGCCCAAGTCTGCCCTCCAGAAGTCCAAAGGAACAGTTCTGCTGACCCCCCTCCTTACTTCTCCAAGAATCAAAAACTCTATCATTTCATGATCAGTGTGCCCAAGACAGCCTCTAACCATTATGTCACCCAGCAGTCCTTCTCTGTTCACAAACAGCAGGTCCAGTGGGGCACCTTCCCTAGTTGGCTCAGCAGCTGTGTCAGGAAGTTCTCTTCCACACACTCCAGGAACCTCCTGGACTCTGCTGTGTTGTATTTCCAGCAGACGTGGTAAGTTGAAGTTCCCCACGAGAACAAGGGCCAGAGATCATGAGACTTCTCCCAGCTGCTTATAGAATATTTTGACTGCCTCTTCGTCCTGGTTGGGTGGTCTATAACAGACTCCCACCAGGGGATCTGCCCTGTTGGCCTTCTCCCTGATTCTTCCCCATAAACATTCAACCCTTTCAACACCATCATTAAGCTCTAGACAGTCAAGACACTCTCTAACATACAGGGCTACCCCATCGCCTCTTTTTCCTTTCCTGTCCCTTTTGAAGAGTTTATAGTCATCCATTGTAGCACTCTAGTTGTGCAAGTCATCACACCATGTCTCCATGATGGCAACTATGTCATAGTTTTGCTGATGCACAGTGGCTTCCAGTTCCTTCTGTTTGTTGCCCATGCTGCGTGCATTGGTGTAGATGTACTTCAGTTGGGCTTTTGATCCTGCCCCCTTCTTGCAGGGAGAAGCCCTAATTTCTGAATGACTATTCACAGGTGCTTCTGAGTTTCTAACACAGCAGGTAACCCTTATATCTTTGCTGCCATATGGATCTCTATCCCCTACCTCTACTGAGACAGCAAACCAAAGGACCTTGCTAGCACACTGTCTCTCAAACAGTGGCAGGCTCCCCCTGGCTTATCTCTAATGATCATGATTTTATCCCCCTCCTCCTTCAATCTAGTTTAAAGCTCTCTCAAGGAGCTCTTCTCACTCCTGTGCAAGGATCTTTTTCCCCCTTTGAGACAGGTGGATCCCATCTGTTTCCAACAGGCAGATATATGATTAAAAAAAAAAAACCAAAACAAAAAACCAACCCTAATTCTGCTGGTGACACCAGGCTTGGAGCCAAGTATTCATTTGCATGATTTTCCTGTTTCTACCCCCATCGTTCCCTCAACTGGCAGGGTAGAGAACACTGCTTGTGCTCCAGATACCTCAACCAGTTGTCCCAAGGCCCTGAGGTCTCTCCTGATTGTCCACAGCCTTCTTGTTGGGACTTCAGCACTGCCCAGATGAAAACCCAGTAGAGGATAATAATCAGATGGTCATACCAGATCCTTCCATGTCTTCTGTAAAAATGGCTCTAATAACAGAATTGGATATTATAATTTCCCTGGAGAATTACACAGCTGTGGTGGGTTCAGTGCTGGCCAATCACCAGTGCACTCACTAGAATGTACTTATTTATCTCTTGCTGTAAGGTGGGATTAGGAGAAAGGCAAAGCAGGCTCAAAACTTTAAAAGGGTATAAAGAAAAATGTATTAACAGTAACTAAAAGAAAGAATAATAAGAATCAGAACAAAACCTTCAGGACACCTCCCCCTACAACCTTTTCTTTCCCAATGACAATGTAAAGAAACAAAACCTAAATTTTCAGTCAGTTTACCACCTCTAGAATAGCCTTTCTTCAGTTCAATTAGGGAGAGAAGTACCTCTTGTTAATGTTATGGAATCTTCTCCACAAGAAAACAGTTCTCTCGTGGCTCTCCACGAATAGCAGCCACCTGGGGAAATCTGCAATCATGAAATCCCTCCCATTTTCTACAAGCTTTTCCCACAGCTGTATTTATGGGCCATGTCAACTTATGGGGTACCATTTTAAAGATGAGCTGTTCAAAGGCAAAGGTTCTCATTATCTATCTCTGAAACCATCTTCTTACTTGGGGGCACAGGATCTTCATCACTCTTCTCTCCTTCTCTGTTCAAACTTCTCACAGGATCACAGCTACTTTAACATCTGCTGACTTTAGCAGGCCTTTGCTCGATATCTACAATTTGAACACTTTTATCTCCCCATACCTTCATGCATTATAGGGAGAAAGTCTTTTCTCCATAGCTTTACAAGAGGATTTCAGCCTAAAACTAAAGGCATCTCCTCATCCCACCCATCTGGGACTTGACTTCTTCACTGACCTCAGTGTCTTCATGTTGCTCCTCTACGTTGCTTGCATGTTGTTCCTTTCTCTCACTCGAGGGAAGATTGAAGCACTGAAAGAGTTAATATCTCACCTGGGCTCGGTGCTTGTGGCCAGAGCTTTGGGCAGGGGGGGAAGGGGTGGCTTCCCCTCTCCCCTGCCCAGTGGTTGCGGACAAATCTCAGTGGTGGTAGAATCTTGGCTGAGCTGGCCTGGCCCAGCCTCAGCCCCGTGGCTTCCCCTCCCCAGCAGCTGATGGGGGGGCCGGTGGGCACCCTGGGAAAAGGGGCCCGGGCCCTTGGCAGGGGCCGCCCAGCCCCTGTTACCTCTTTGCCGACTGGAAAAGAAAGATTGATTTCTCAGGATTTTTTGTATTTAACATGTGTCTTTCACAGAGGCGTGTACAGCTCTCTAGTGGTTCAACAAATTGTCAATTACACGGAAGCTTTGCATCACTTCCATGAATGCCTCTCATGGAAAACCACCACAACAGCCCTTTCCTGTCTGTCTTGATTAGACCTTAATCTATAGCATAATCTGGAAATTGTGGTAATTAACTGCTATATTCTGCTCTTACTTCTGGTCATTTAAGTGACAAGAGGAATCTTCTCCTAATTTAAGATGAGCTGCTTCTCAGACTAACATTTAACACAACTACTGCTCTTTAATGAAACATAGCAGGGAAGGTGCATCCCATGGATGGCTTTTACTTCTACAGCCTTTTTCTGTGGGAGCAGGTGCTGTAAGTTGCCATGAGAGTCATGGGAGTGAAAAATGGGATGGCACGTCTATCTGAGAAGGAGAGTGCCAAACAGCAAGTGTCGCTGTTGAGTAAGAAATGACACAGACTCATTAGAAGGCTAATTGGCATAATGAGCCGTATATTTGGAACTGCTCCTTTTTATAAGCTGTTCCAATCCAGGTGGATTTGATTGGTCACTTAGTTAATACATTTCACCTGATTGGCTAATTAACAGGACACCCTTCTTATAAACAATCTTTGAGAAAAACATGAAAACAGAGAGTAGGAAAACAACACCTGCAAGTTGTTTATAATAATAAGCTATCATTGTTTATCTTCAACTCCCTAAAGTCTCTCCGGCCGATTCTGGGAAAACTTATCTAGTTTTCTCGCTCTCTGACCAGGCTGTCACATCCACAAGCAAGGTGCTGTGCACTCTTCCAAGGAACGCCTTGTGTTTCACAGAAACCTGCCACAGTGAATGCTTAAGAAAGTGCTTATCTCCACGCTTTGCCATGAGGTCCCACGGCTGCGTGTTATATTCTCAAGAAGCAAGAGCATGCCAAGGAGACTCTGATTGTGAATGATATCTTGCTGGATTTTTGCAATTCCATACAATGTGCACAAAAGCCCGGTGCTGTACTGCTTCATTCTTCGCCTTCTGTGATCTGCCAGAATTGAAGCTCAGTGAAGGCATTCAGCTTTGTAGGTTTTCAGCACCAGGGCTATGCTTATGCAGTGTGACATCTCTCAGGACTTTTTGTCCTTGCGAGGCTCTGATTTGCATGCTGATACTTTGAGCTGGGAAGGAGGGGGTAGAGAGCACCACGATCTGGCAGCAGTTTACAGGTTGTATAGGAAAGAGGACTGCAGCTTGAAGGGGTGCAAATACAAGTTTCTACAAGTTCCAGGGGAAGGCTCCATGCAAGTGTGTTGTTGTGGCACATTTTCTCTGTGCGAGATGTAGGCGTAATGCTTTCCGTCCAGATTTAGATGCCAAGTGGGGCAGATTGCGGAGATATGCAGTGCTGAGAACGTTCATGCAAAGTCTAGGCATCTTTCAGCCGAAGCAGTGTGCCGGAGGGCTTCACAGCTGACACAGCGCTCTATGTGAGAAGTAGATGATGATTTGCCTCTGGCAGATTGAAAGTGCTACAGCTTCCAGGAGGCAAAGAATGAAGCCGTAAAGCACTGGGCTTGTGTGTGCAGCATTCAGATTGCTAGAGGAGCGTGCATGCCATTCGTCTGCCTGCCAAATTCACATTAGCATTCTCATGGAGGAAGTTCATGGACAACTTTCTTGTACTTCTACCTAGTCCTCTTCTATCCCTCCATGGAAAGTGCTTATCTCCCTGTTTTGGGATGAGGCGTAACAGCAGCGTGTTACTGTTCTGAACAGCAAGCTTATTCTCTGCTGACTCTTTTTGTGGACGAGCTTTTGCTGAAGGTTTGCAGTTTGGTACACTGCGCACACAAGCCCTGTGCTCTGCTGCTTCATTTTTTGCCTTCTGTCATCTGCACATTGTAGAGGCCAGTGCTGGGCACTCAGCTTTGCTGCTTTTCCGCATGGATGCTGCATGTATCCACGGTGACATCTTTGGGGATCTTTAATCTTCCTGAAGCTGTAATGTGCACAGATGTACTTCCAACTGGGAAGGATTGTGCAGAGAACACCGTGATCTGACCATGCTTTCCAGGTTTTATGGAGAAAAAAAATAGGTGTTCTTGAAGTGCTCCTTCTCCAAGGAGCCTTGAAACTGCACACAACACACTGTGCTCTCCTTCCCAAATAGACGTGCCGTCCCATTTTTCACTCTCACAACTCCCTTGCCGACTTTCAGCAGCTGCTCCCACAGAAAATGGCTGTAGAACTAAAAGCCAGTGCTGGGCTGCGTTTTCCTTCTTCCACAGGTAATCCACATCAAACGAACTTTCTACAGCTTTACTCTGCTGCATCTATCATAGGGTTCTCTGTATTTGGAAGCCTAAAGGGAAGCACAATAGTTTCCACATAGGGCTGGAAGAGGACTATGTTGAAGCAGAAGAATGTTGTTCATGAACTTCCTCCACACGAATGCTAACATGAATTTGGCAGGAAGGTGAGTGGCATGCACGCTCCTCTAGCAATCTGAACTCTGCCCACACAAGACCGGTGCTTTGCGGCTTTGTTCTTCGCCTCTGGTAAACTGTGGCGCATTTGTTCTCCCGGAGGCAATTAGTCATCTACTTCTTTCACAAAACACTCTGTCGGCTGTGAAGCTCTCCGGCCCAGTGCTTTGTCCAAAAGATGCCTAGACCATGCACTAACTTTGTCAGCGCTGCATATCCCCACAATCTGCCTCTCTTGGTGTCAAAATCTAGACGGAAAGCATTTCGCCTACATCTCGCCTGGAGAAAATGTGCATTGACAACACCCTTGAGCAGAGCCTTCCCCTGAAACTTGCAGAAAATTGTATTTGCACCATATTCAACACGGAGTCCCTTTTCTTATACAATCTGCAAAGCGCCGTAAGATCGTGGTACTCTCTGACCAGTCCTTCTCAGTTCGAAATACCATTGCATACATCACAGCCTCCGGCCCTCCATTGTAACTGTGCGGCTGCAGTCACAGGGAATATGTTCTCCAGCCATCTCACTCCATGAGACCAATGGACAGTCACAAGAGAGGCCGTCCCCAGATCTCTACGGAGACCTTCCCAGGTGGCGGTGCGTACAGGGGCTTGCAGCTCCCTGCAGCAGATGGCTGTGGCGCAGGTGACACAGGAGCAACCCAATACGAGGGGGACCGAGGCGAAGGAATTGAGAGGGATCATTTGTTTGAGATCTAAGGAAGGTTTTTTTCCCCAGAGGAGTCAGGTACAAGTGACAATAACTGAGGGCAAAAAACTGCTTTTTAAGGAGGGGAGGGAATAAGGGGAGGACACAACCTTTTACCAATAGGAAGGCATTAGGGAAGGAGTGCAGGGTAAGGGCTATCCAATAGAAGCCAACAAGGGGAAGGAGCAAACCATACAATCCAGTCTTGCTTCGAGGAAGGGATGAAGGACAGGGAACACTCCAGAACAAAAGGCTGTGCTATCTTTGATAGACAGGGGGATTGACATACACTTGGCAGGAAAATCTTGGGGTAAACAACTCAGGACTGAACCATCAGGGAAGCCAAATGGGATACATGGAATGAACCATTACAAACTTATAACAAGGAATATTTAAAACCTACTACAGAAGAACAAACTGTAAAATAACAGACTAACCACACTCCGTGGAAATTCTTGCACTTCCCTTTAGGCTCCGAGATCCAGAGAACTCTATGGCAGCTGCAGAAGAGAAGGACACCGGTGAGTTTGATGTGATTTACCTGGTGCAAGAGGAAAGTTGCAGCCCATGGCAGTGTCCTGGTTTGAGAGGAAGTGAGTTTTTTGGGATGCCATGACAGGCTGGCTTTTACTTCTACAGCCTATTTCTATGGGAGCAGCTGCTGAAAAATGTCAGGAGAGTTGTGAGAGTGAAAAATGGGATGGCACGTCTAGCTGAGAAGGGGAGTGCCAAGCAGCAGAGTGCTTTGCGTTCTTTCAAAGCCATTTGAAGAAAGAATGCTTTGCATTCTGCAGAAACCTGCCACAATGAACATTTAAGAAAGTGCTTATGTCCATGTTTAGAGATGAGATCCCACGGCAACCATGATCAGACTAAGAACAGTTTATTGCTTAGATAACATCAGTCTCAAAGGCCATGAGATTTATAAGACAGCAAGCAGTCGGCCATAGTCTAAGATAGTCACAAGTTCTTTTTTGCAAGACAGCATATAACTTTCTAATCCAATGGACAGTCTCCACAGAGTATGTTTTGCTTTTCTAACCTGTCACCTTTACTTCTTTCTACTGCAATGTGGATACTTTTGCCCAATAAGGTCTTATTACATGCACACATATATGTCTCTATTATAATATCTAAACTCTAAGCTTATTCTATTACAATCACATTACTACATTACTATACTATAAAACCGTTCATCATCTTATCTAATACAGTTTCTTACTTATGGCATATTCTTACTTATAACTATAGAAACATAAGTTTATGATTTCTCTGTTCAATGTCTGTGTACCTTGCTTTCACATCAATCTAAATTACAGCTCTAAACCTCAGGATACTAATAGAAAATACATAACAATCTCTAATATTTAAAAATGGATGAAGAAGTTTTATATCCAGTAAACTGTAAGGCTTCACATTTTAATCTGATTTGCATTTTGGTGAAAGCCTGGAATATTTTGCAATTTGCCAGATAACAAGGGATTTAGAACAGTAAGTATGCAAGTAATCTTTTGGACCCTTCATCTCCTTTCTTATGACAATTAATACATTTATTATACTCCTATTTTTATTCCATCAGGGGATTTGATCATATAAATGTCTAATATTTTTTTCTTGTTTTCAACCACTCAATGAGCATTAATCAAAACTATTCAGAACTTCTTGATCTGCAGCAGTGATAAGCACTATACTGGTAAAGAGTCAGTGGACATCAGCAGATCCCCTATGACAGCACATGGCAGGGTGTTCTGGCAGGACTGATGTTAGAGTGGTTCTAATTCTGTGAAATATTCTAGGGATGGAAAAAATGGAAACAGATTCTGAACTTTCAACCCAACACTTGAGAAAGTAATAGGGCAGGTAATTTTCTGTGGAAATTTCTTTAGCCCCAGTGTTGTGGATGATGATTACTCTTCCTACCTCCTTTGGCCAGCTACCAATGCAGACACATTACTCCGCTTATGGACAGAAAACCAGAAGAAGGGATTTTTGAACAAAACACCTATCAGGACCTTAGAGTGCTTTTTGCTCCAAAATGTTTCAAGGGACATAGGGAAACAATTCCATTTTAGAGAGTGTGTTGAGAAGACAAGGTTGAAAGTTAAAAACCATGTGTTCTGTTTCTATTTATGTTACTGATTTTGCTCATTATCTCAGTCATGTAATGTATATATTTGGCGCTTTTTTTCTTTTTTCTTTTTTTTTGAGATTAAAGCATAACACAGAAAAGTACTGTAAGGTTAAAATACTTTTGAGATGCCTTGTGCTGAAAGACTTGTAGCTATTGTTAAACCCCATTGGCCTATTCCTGCTTCATTTCTGGGAAGCTATAAAATTCCCATCTGTATTTTAGTTCTAACGATCTGTTGTTATGGTAGAGATGCAAATTAATAACAAGAATTTTTGAATCTGTAGGGATGTATTTACTGTTTTGTAGCTGCCTTTTCAGTCTCTGAGACATTAATGAGAAAAAGGAGAAGTATCTACACTGTTTTCAACCTGTGGACCATCCACTACTGTCCACGTGCTCAGATTCAAAGCCAAACAATCCTGTCTGGCCTCATTGGGAGGAATTATTTGGATTCAAAATACAAGACTAGCATATGATTTCCACCAGCATAGTCCATTGGGCAGCTTTTATCATCTGCATTTCAATATTTAATCCTCCTCTATGTTTACTGTGCAAAGCTCTTTCAGAATTATGGTGTGCCCACCCCCTGTGATGTTTGCATCAAGTCTCCCATGGAAATGAGCTGCAGAAAAGGTAAGCCAGGGCAGTGATTTCTGTTGCTCACTTGCAATACCCACAAATAAAAGATATTTAGCCTAATTTAAGGCTGAAAACCAAAATACCTTCAAAGGATT
Organism: Diglossa brunneiventris; assembly: GCA_019023105.1. Lineage (NCBI taxonomy): Eukaryota > Metazoa > Chordata > Aves > Passeriformes > Thraupidae > Diglossa > Diglossa brunneiventris. The sequence continues at coordinate 95,085,586 of CM032352.1, read as the reverse complement.
CAAAAAATCATCATTCAATACTGCGGTTCAGTATTCAGGACTAGAGCACCTCCCACAGGCTGAGAGAATTAGGGCTGTTTAGCCTGGTGAAGAGAAGGTTGCATGGAGACCTCACAACACCTTCCAATATCTGAAGGGAAGCAGGAGAGGGACTCTTCATTAGGAACTATGGAGACAGGACAATGGGCAATGGCTTCAAAGTGAAAGAGGGCAGGTTGAAATTAGATACTAGGAAGAAATTCTTCCCTGTGTGTTGCGGTGTGACCGCTTTTCTGTTCTTAGTTATGATCTGTGTAAGTTTATTATTCAAGTTGTATTTTGATGTTAATGTTATATTCAGTCAGTAGGTTCGGTTTCCCCCTGTTCTGTTATTATAATGGTTCTGCCTAGGGCTCCCTTCCCGCCTTTCCCCCTCACAGTTATCTGTCAATCCCCGGTTGCCAGAGCAACTCCCGCCATCAATGTATCCATTTTTATGTCAGTCATTAGTCCCCTCCTTGGTTGTTATGGTTTCTTTGTGAACCCCTCCCATGTTTCCCCAGCAACCTCCCTGTCCGTCACTCTCTGCTCACTCCCCATTCCCTAGAACCTTCCAGCCTGGGCAGAGGGTGATTGGAACAGGAGTTGCTGTCCCTCCCCAACACGTCCCCCATTTGTTACTTTGTCATGTCATTCATTATGTTCTGTTCTGTGACTGGCCAGGGGGTGGTTTGTTCCTTTCTTCTGGGGTCCCTTATAACCTCTGTCTGCCCCCGCCCTCTGGGGAGTTCCCCGCAGTTCCCTGCAGCCTTCCTCCCCTCTTCAATAAAACCTTTTCCCTGCTGCGGAGAACTGTCTGCCTCCTTTGCCTTCCTCGTGCCTGCGCCTCGTTCCTGCTGCTGTCTGCCCTGCCTCTCAAGGTGCTGCATTCCCCACCCTGCCGTGAGGGAGAGCACCTTAGGCAGCCGTACGCCTTGCCTGCCTCCTGCCTGGAGCCGAGGCTGGGTGGCCACGCGGCTGTCCCACACAGGCTGTTGGCGTGCTTTCTGTGGGCATAGCCGGGCTCAGACTCCTGCACGGCATCACCTGTGAGGGTGGTGAGGCACTGGCACAGGTTGCCCAGAGAAGTTATGGACACACCCCAACCTGGTGTTCAAGGCCAGGCTGGATGGGGCTCTGAGCAACCTGGGCAAGTAAAAGGTGTCCCTGCCCATGTCAGAGGGTTGGAACTAGATGGCCTTAAAGGTCTTTTTCAACCCCGGCCCTTCTATGATTCTGTGATTCTGCTATGGTAGTGTTCAGGATAAAGCGTGTTCTGCATGTTGGCCATTTCCAATACACCATTGGTTCCAGGTGCCATACACTCGCTTGCTACCTGAAAATCCTGTCTGAATAAAGAATATATATATATATATATGTTAAACACATAATAAATGAACAAGTGGGTTTACGCATTTGTCCACTAAGTTTTTGATGAGATTCTTGTGAAGTTTCTTTTGGTTTTCTTGTTTGCTCATGAGGCTGACTGTCCTTGTGTCAGCTGCCTCAAAGGCAACTTGTGCCTCCTCCTCCCTCTTCACAGATAACAATTTCTTTCCGTCGACAATTTAATGTCATTTTCCCTTTCATACCTGAAAATCTCTGCATGCTTCTGGGTTTTCTCCCTTTTCATACAGATCTTCTTCCATCCTTGACAATCCATTCTTTTCATAACATAAGGGTATGTTTGTAGGCTTAAAAGACTTTTATTCCTTATTATATCTATGGGAATTTAGTTAATAACTTCATGCCTTTTCATAGAAACAGTAGGGAATTGATAGCTTGTTCCCTGAAGTACATTAGGAAGAGAATGAAAAATTATTAATGTGGAGTGGAAAAGTTGCTATCTATTTTCTTCCAAGAACTACCCCAAAAGATGCAGGGGGTGATGAAGCCTGGCTATACGAGTTTCCCTTCTAATGGAAGGAAACTCCCATGCAAATAAGGGCTCTGTGCTGAGGTCTCAGAAGAATAGGGAAGCATATGTGTTTGTAAAGTGGAATGTCTGTCAGGCACTTCCCTCTTCAAAGCAGCGTGTTCCATGCCAAGCACACAACAAAGAAACAAAAGATGAGTGTGACTCTGCATTCAAATCCTGCAATGTTCCCAGAAGTGAATTTCTCTCTTCTATAGGACTGACTTGTATGAAGATACACCGTGAAGTGTACCAAATGTCCACTTTTCATTTACATGTTTACCCTTTGTCTAATAATAACCTTGACTATAAAAATGATGTTTGCTCTCTGTTGTATTGCACTAAATAGTTATTAAGTTGTTTTGCACTGGGTTCTGTATTATTGCACAGAATATTATGTTTGTATCCTCATGGGATTGCCCTTTTATATCACATGGTCTTTCCCTCCCCCAAAAACCCTGTTGGTGATGGTTTGTCCCAGGTTTACTCCTCCCCTTGCCCCCTCCTCACTTGTATCCCATTGGCTGTGGTCATCTTCCTCCACCCCCCATTCCCCCAGGTTTAAAAGTCTCCCACCATGAGGCATCGCTGTCTTTTTTCTTCACCTGGGGGGTCACCTGGATGATCTGGTGTCTCCTATCAAGGAAATAAATTTAGGACTTTGTCCCCACGTGGAGAAGAGTGCTTCTCGTCTTTTGCCTTTTGTCTTATGTAAGATCGTGTGGGCTGGGGTCCTTAGCTAGCCGGATTGGACCTGAACAGCCTGCCAGGCATGAATTCTTACAGCTTTCCTCACTCAGACATCTACACTACTGTGGTTTTAATCCAGCTGAAGTTACCCATCCTTGGTAACAAGTTTGCTATTACACAAACATCTTACACAGATGCTTCTCACGCCAGTAACAAACCCATTGCAGTATCAGCTTCTAGATAACACCCTACCCATGCAAAGTCTTCCCTCTTCAACCATTCTACACTTGATTCATTCGTGGAAAGAATAATACATAAAGCAAGAAATTGCTGTGCTATTGAAATGTGCCCTGTCAATATCTTTTCCTTCTCCCCAAGGAGCTATAAATTTGTGGGAAAGGCAAAGTTATTCCAAAAAGGGGGCTGCCCCTATGAAGATTTATATTCTAATAAGAGGCCACTGTTTGCATAATCACAACTGTTCATCAGGAGATTTTTCTTTCTTTATGTGTCTCTGCTTTACTGTCAAAAAATTTTACTGAGGAATACTTTTTATTCTTGGTTTTGGTTGGGGGTTGCTGTTACATTGCTCTGCATCAGTGGTTCCAGACTCTGCTCTGTGCCATTGGAGTCCCTGGGTTGATAGACAGGGACCTGCACCTATCACGTTCCAGCCTGGGCTGTAGGTATCTCATTAGTCAGGAGTTGGGCTGTGTGAGGATCAGACCAAAGGAGCTGTCTAGACCTGGGAGTTTTGAACTCCCTATAAAAGTAATCTCTGAACAATAAAACAGGCTGTTTGTTACAAGGACCTTTGGAGTGTGTGTCATCTGTGTCTCCAACCCACACCCCTCACCATAACACCACTCTGCTCTCACTGCATGTGTGTGTGAGCACACACATCTCATTGATGATGCACAAACTTCTGTCTACATTTTCCATAGCTGGGACATTTGATTTTTCCTTAGGTAGTGTTTGCATGATCTACCCAGAAAAAGCCCGCTTATGAAGACACTGAAAAACAGTCAAGTTGGAATTTCCTGAGACAGTTTGAAGAGGTGTGGAAATCAGAAAGATAGAAATCTTCACAGACTCAAGAGGGTTTGATTTACAGCCTTAGAAGAAGCCTAGATTGATGTGAAAGCAAGGTACACAGACATTGAACAGAGAAATCATAAACTTATGTTTCTATAGTTATAAGTAAGAATATGCCATAAGTAAGAAACTGTATTAGATAAGATGATGAACGGTTTTATAGTATAGTAATGTAGTAATGTGATTGTAATAGAATAAGCTTAGAGTTTAGATATTATAATAGAGACATATATGTGTGCATGTAATAAGACCTTATTGGGCAAAAGTATCCACATTGCAGTAGAAAGAAGTAAAGGTGACAGGTTAGAAAAGCAAAACATACTCTGTGGAGACTGTCCATTGGATTAGAAAGTTATATGCTGTCTTGCAAAAAAGAACTTGTGACTATCTTAAACTATGGCCGACTGCTTGCTGTCTTATAAATCTCATGGCCTTTGAGACTGATGTTATCTAAGCAATAAACTGTTCTTAGTCTGATCATGGTTGCCGTGGGATCTCATCTCTAAACATGGACATAAGCACTTTCTTAAATGTTCATTGTGGCAGGTTTCGGCAGAACGCAGTGTTCTTTCTTCAAACAGCTTTGCAACAATGCACAACACTGCTGCTTGGCACTCCCCTTCTCAGCTAGACGTGCCATCCCATTTTTCACTCTCACAACTCTCCTGACATTTTTCAGCAGCTGCTCCCATAGAAATAGGCTGTAGAAGTAAAAGCCAGGCATGAGCTGCAACTTTCCTCTTGCACCAGGTAAATCACATCAAACTCACCGGTGTCCTTCTCTTCTGCAGCTGCCATAGAGTTCTCTGGATCCCGGAGCCTAAGGGCAAGTGCAAGAATTTCCACAGAGCTCTGGAAGAGGACTAGGTAGAAGCACAGGGAAGTTGTCCATGAACTCCTTCCATACGAATGCTAACGTTAATTCAACAGTCAGGTGAGTGGCAGCTACCATACCCTAGCAGTCTGAACGCTGCACACACAAGCCCAGTGCTTTGCGGCTTTGTTCTTTGCCTCTTGGAAGCTGCCACACTCTCTATCTCCCAGAGGCGAAGAAGAAGCTACTTCTCGTGCAGATCACTGTGGCAGCAGCGATAGGCTACGGCACACTGCTTCTGCTGAAAGATGCTTGGGCCAGTCATTTACCTTCAGAGTGCTCCGCAGCCCCGTATTCTGCGTCTCTTTTCATCTGAATCTTACCTAAAAGCTTTTTGACTGCATCACTGTCAGATTTGAGAAATATATATTTTCATGGGTGCACTGGCACTGCGCCAGTGCCAACCCATGGCAGTCACACAAGAAGAAACTGTGCCAGGGCAGCACACTTGCCCGGAGCTTGCCCCTGAAACTTACATTTGCTGTGCATTCAAGGGGCACTCCTCTTTCCTAGGCAACCTGCAAACTGCTGTGAGATTGCTGTGCTCTCTGCCCACTCCTCCCCAGCTTGTTGTACCAGCGGGCACATTACAGCCTTGCAAAGGCAAAAGATCCTGAGAGATGTCACAGTGCATACGTGCAGCACAGACACTGAAAAGCGGCAATGCTGAACGCCTTCACTGAGCTTCAGTTCTGTGCACATCTCAAGAGTCATCTCTGTGCGCTACTTCAAACCTCCTTGGTGAAGGATGACTTTAAGGACACTTTGTGTTTAGCAGAAATCTGCAGCAGTGAAGCTGTCATAAAAAGCTTCTCTCCATGTTTTGTGATGACGTCCCACAGATGCAAGTGTATTTCTCAGCTGACTCTGCTTGTGAATGAGCTGTTGCTGGACTTCTACAACTGGGTACACTGCTCACACAAGCCCTGTGCTCTCCTGCTCCATTTTTCGTCTTCTGTGATCCGGATAGCTGTGATGCCCAGCGAAGGCATTCAGATTTGCTGCTTTTTAGCGCATATGCTGCACACAACCACTGCGTGCTGTGCAAGGTTTTTCTCAGCTTGAAGTACAGTTGAGCCTTCTTCATTTTCCAGAGTCAAAACTGTCCATGTAGCTCTCGTGTAGGGAAAGAAGCCAGAAGAGAAGCACTTTTGCTGGATTAGTTGTTCTCTAACAAAGAGAGCACAACACCGCACCACAAGCTGGGCAAAAAGAAGGGGACATTAGAACGCCTTTTGTATTGATGTGTGCTTTTCAGTTATCTATAGTTGCATAGCTTTTGCAGCAGTGAAGGTTTAATGAAGTGCTTATCCCCACGTTTTGTGATGAAGTCCCATGACTACAAGCATATTCTCACCTGACTCTGTGAAGGAGCTCTTTCTTGACTTGTTTTGCGGAGATAGAAGAAAAACTCCACAACTTCTATGAAAGTTGTAAAGCCGGTATGTTGTTTATTTCAGCGCTGGACGCATGCGGAGATTGCTCTCCCTAAAAGGGCATGCGTGCCTCTGTGAACTCCAGGACTCCTTTTATCCCCCTTACAAATGCATATGCATACAATCTCACAATAGGCTTATACATATTCATTTTTACGAATTCTACAGTGACTTTTGCTGCTAGTTCTTTTTATCAGAAGGAATTTCTTGTGTCCCTGCAACGTTCCCGCAGCATTCCTGTCTCTCCTTTATCTCTCTTCGCTGTCTCCTTCTTTATCTCCTTGTCTTCCACTGAAGCAGCTTTCCTTTCGGCCTTGGCTTGACACAGAAAAGGACATTTTACCTCTTTTCTACTCTGGGGTCTTTTACTATGCCTCATTTCCCCCCTTTCCTAGAAAATAAGTAAATTCTTTTACTTAATGCAGGCCCTTATGGCAATAAGTGTCTCTCAATGCTTTACCATGTACATTTGATAAGGAGGTTAACACTGCCACTCGCCGCAGTATCTTACAATTCCAAATTAGCAATACAGTAGATAATCCTAAACTTATTCCAACTAATATTAACAAAACTACAATGGGATGACATAACTTATTAAGGATTCCCTCTGCAGTTGGTGACCATCCAAAGATCACATCCCACCAGTGATGATCTGCATTTTGTTTTATTCTCTGTAGAATTCGGGTTATTTCTTTTGTATCATGTTGGACAGTAATTAGGGTCTTCCTTCCACTTTCTTGGATCTCTTTCAAGATCGTTAGTAGGTCCTGATGCTTAATTAATTGTCTTACTAATGTAAGGTTCATCCCCATAGGGGTAGGTGATAACTTGTTAAACATTGTATAGTTGGTTTCAATCAACTGGTGAGATGTCACAGGGGCTAAGTACGAAAAATCACACCCGATAATCTTAGCAAAATTACAAATACAGAAATTAGAGTGATTTCTACTAGACAAAGTAACATCATTGCTATCAATTTCTACAGTAGTACAGGCAGTTCTCAAGCAGACACATCCTCTTCCAGTATATACAAGCACAGTTTTCTGGTCAGTGACTGGATGAACTTCGAAGTGGCAGATACTCTGTTCAGTGTCTAAGCACACATCCTGGGCATTAATAGTATTGCTTTCACAAATGAATCCCAGCTGTTCTCTAGTAATGCAGGATTCCAAGTTTACTGTTTGCCATTTTTCATTTATCTTTCGTGCCCACACTCTATGTTCTGAAGGGTAGAGTATTGTTTTTTGTGGTTTAATCCTAGTGCAATGATGGGATGGATAACATAAACAGTGGCATTACGTATGGTAAGCACAAAGGCAGTGGCCACATTAGAAGCAGGATCATAGGTGAAATTTACCATGGTCCACCAGGATTGAAACTTCCTTTCAAAATCAATTGCATTGTCCCAGACAATTTTCCGAATTTCAGCTGGAAAATTGCCTTCACCCCTTCCCGTATGATCAGAGCTGCTGTTGCCTGCATCCATAACTGTGCTTGTATACAACTGAAAGCTAAAGACACATTATCCTGAACTGCACTAAGTGCTTCTACTATTAACTTGTGGTCATGGTCCCTGGCTTTTTCCCACTTTGGCAGTACTTTTGAAATCTGCCACTGGCTGGTTCCTAATGCCAATAGAGATGACTGTAAGGGCTGTTTCAATTTTGTTAGGCCACCTGCTGTAGTTGCCAATTTATTCATCAGTATTTCTGAATCAATTCCAATTAAAACTCCTAATCCTGTTCCTAATATTCCAGTTAGGTCCTTTTTTATCCTGCTCCTGAGGTATACCTGTCTTTGTAACCATGTTGTCCAGCCCTCAAAAGATGTTTTTAGGAAGGAGGAACAGGCTGGCTGGATTTTTGAGATGTTAATTTGCATTAGTAACTCGACACGTTTCAGAGACCATTCTGGATTGAACAATAGTTGTTGTTCGCCCACATTCCTCACTATGTAGGGGCCTATTTCATACACCTCAGGTTCAAGTTTGGGTTGAGTCTGGACTATGTGAGTCGTAGTGTGGGTATGAGGTCCTGCTGTTGTAAAAAGTGCAGTGTCTATTTGGAATTTAAATGAAAGTCCGACAGCATCCCGAGCCCAAATGCAAGTTACTTCTACAGGCTGTATCAAGGTGAAATTACACCAACAGTCTGATTCATTTAGGCTATCACAAAGTTCCTGGTGTTCGTATACACCAGGAGAGGTTGAGACGCTAATTTCATCTGGTCTCTCATGAGCTGTCCCATTAATGACCCGGCACCCCACTTTGATCTCCTCTCCTCTGATCCCTTGAAGTGTCCACAGTTCCCGTTCCTGCCATTCCTGCTTCTCATATACCTGATTCCCATGGATCACTATAATGGATAGGCTTAAATCTTTTATCTCAGAAAGTTCTCCCATGGATCCAGTATACTGATGAAAAGCCTGGGACCAAGGCCATTCAGCATTGCTATGGATAAAGGTACTCTCTAATTCTAAAACTTCAGCGATAGTTACATACAAAACAATTCTGTAAATCAAAGTACGAACTACTCCCGATCGCAATGTACCCATCATGCCCGGGTAAGTTTTAGTCTCAGTTCATTGTCTCCTGGTGTCACTCTCCGAAGGGCTTCTGGGCCTTCTTAACTCGAGAGTGATGGATCCAGGCGTTCTGCTCCTTGATTTTTGATTGCAGTGAAGGTGGTGAGAAGCACTTGAAACGGTCCCTCCCACTGTGGTTCCAAAGTCTTTTCTGTAAGAGACTTAACGTATACAAAATCTCCAGGCTGTATGTTATGTACTGGCCCATCTAACTCCCTGCTCCGAGCTCCAGCCACGTGCTTCTCGATTTCTCTGAGCTGTTTGTTTAAAGCCACCATGTATGTGGCCAGTGTCACTTCCCCTATGTGGGTGGACATTCCCTTTTGTATTCCATATGGTCTTCCATAGAGTATTTCAAAAGGGCTCAACTTTTCTTTAGCTCGAGGTTTAGTTCGAATTCGTAATAGTGCCAATGGGAGAGCTTGGGGCCAGGGTAGATTAACCTCCTGCCCCAGTCTTATAATTTGCTGCTTAATTAAATGATTCATTTTCTCCTACCTGGCTCGCCAAATGTTTTGCGGAGATAGAAGAAAAACTCCACAACTTCTATGAAAGTTGTAAAGCTGGTATGTTGTTTATTTCAGCGCTGGACGCATGCGGAGATTGCTCTCCCTAAAAGGGCATGCGTGCCTCTGTGAACTCCAGGACTCCTTTTATCCCCCTTACAAATGCATATGCATACAATCTCACAATAGGCTTATACATATTCATTTTTACGAATTCTACAGTGACTTTTGCTGCTAGTTCTTTTTATCAGAAGGAATTTCTTGTGTCCCTGCAACGTTCCCGCAGCATTCCTGTCTCTCCTTTATCTCTCTTCGCTGTCTCCTTCTTTATCTCCTTGTCTTCCACTGAAGCAGCTTTCCTTTCGGCCTTGGCTTGACACAGAAAAGGACATTTTACCTCTTTTCTACTCTGGGGTCTTTTACTATGCCTCAGACTTCTGCAATGAGGTACACTGCACACAACATCCCAGTCCTCTGCTGCTTCATTCTGTGATCTGCACAGAACTGAAGCTCAGCGAAGGCATTCAGCTTTGCCACTTTTCAGCATCTGTGCTACACGAATGCACTGTGACATCCCTCTGGATCTTTTGTCCTTGCGAGGCTGTAATATGCACGCTGGTACTTCAAGGTAAGAAGGAGCGGGCAGAGAGCACTGCGATCTGACAGTGGTTTGCAGGTTTGTAGGAAAGAGGACTGCCCCTTGAATGTGGTGCAAATACAAATTTCCACCAGTTTCAGGGATATGCTCCAGCCAAGCTTGTTGTCCTGGCGTATTTTCTCTCTGTGAAATGCTTTCCGGTATGATTCAGATAACAAGAGACACAGAATATGGGGCTACGTACTGCTGAGAATGTAAGTGCCTGACCCAAGCATCTTTTGGCAGAAGCAGTGCACTAGAGCCCTTGGCTGCTGCCACAATGATCTGTGTGAGAAATGCCTATTCCCCTCCGGGAGAGTAAAAGCAGGACAGGTTACAAGAGTCAAAGAGCGAAGCCGCAGAGCACCGGGCTGGTGGCTGCAGCGTACCGGCTGTAAAAGGAGCGTGGCTGTTACTGGCCTACCAACCAAATTCATGGTGGCAGTGGTAAGGATTAAAGTTCAGTGAGAGCTGCTTGTGCTGCTACCTATGCCTCTTCCAACCTCCCTGTGGAAACAATTGTGCCTACCTTTAGGTTCCGAGATCCAGAGAACACATTGGTAGATGCAGCGGAGAAGGGATGGACAGAGTGCACTGGTGAGTTTGATGTGGCTTACGTGGGGCACACAGAAGGTGCAGCCCAAGGCTCGCTTTTACTTCTAGAGCCTTTTTCCATGCAAACAGCTGCTGGACATTTGCAACAAAGATGTGAGAGTGAAAAAAGTGACGGCAGGTCTATCTGGGAAAGAAGATACAGAATATTGTGCACAATTTAAAAGCTGTTAAGAAAAGGAGGTACTTTGAGAACATCTTCTGTCTTGACACTTCCATCTGCATGATCTCTAGCTGCTTGGACACGGCGACAATGAAAGAATGTGAAAATATTTGCATTGCAAATGTCAGTTTGCACAGGAAAGAGGGTAGATTGGCAAATGCCTTCTGTCCTGGCACATTTGTCAGTCAGAACTGCAGCTGAAAACGCTTCGCTGTAACGATAGTCTCTGCCACTTTGAGAGAATGTGCTGATGCTATATCTATATATATTTTAGAAGGAACGTGCAAATCACCAGCGTGTTTCGTTTAGTTGACAGACTGCAAAGGGACTGTTATGGCCAGCACTGCCTTTTTGTTGTAGGACTTTTTCTTTGAGAGCAGCTGCTGGACATTTTGAAGTAGTTTGGGATCTGCAAGAGTTAGAGTGCAAGATGGCACATAGATCTTGAGGGAAAGTGCCTATCTCTAGGGAACCGGATGCAGTTCAGTGGATGCAAGTTACATGTTGAGCAGCTGATGGCACAGAAAACGTTCAAAAGGAAGAAGTCGTGCTGCAATTGCCTTTTATTTTGAATCTTATAAACTGTGCAGCCAACAATGAAATGATTCCTCTTCCTTCTCTGCTACACGCAGGATCCCATTCTGTCAGTGCCCAAGAGCCAGGATCCACAGCGGAGCTCTTGCCGCCACACTGCTCCCACACGAATGGGGCTGGGCTAGAAAAGCACCTGTCCTTTTCCTGGGCACTGCCAGCGCTCATCAAAATAACCACACGATGGCGCTGTCGACTCACAAAAGAAGAACACGCACCGAGCCCAGCTCGAAAACACCCCCAGGACACAGCCAAGTCAGAAACGTCCCTGCTCTCAAACCAGCTGTGTCAGGACAAAAAAAACTTCGCCGATCTTCCCCTTCCAAGTGGATACTCTTCTTTGCACTACAGTCAAAGGCCAACACCAACTCCTCTGCCCTAACAAACGTTTTCACTCTTGTTGAGTCCGTTAGCAAACTTGAAAACATCTGCCAAAAACAGAGCTCGCAAAAATGTTGGTGGAGAAATCTCTTTGCTGCCTACAATTTCAATTGCACCCGTCAAACTAGAAACACACCCTGTTATGGCCACTTCTCAGCTCTAGGTACCATCGTAAGCCTTCAGTCTCACAGAGTCAGAAAGCAAATGGAATGGCACCAGGGACTGCTCACACACTAAAGCTACAAGGCACAAAAACTTGTCCTGCAGAGGCTTGGCCTCTGCATTCCCACTGAGAGTTCAACAACTCTAACCCAGAGAACTGCCTATTGGGAAAAGCCTTTCCATTCACTGAGACCACCCAAAGTGCCCATCCAAACTTGCTTTCTTTGCCAAAGAGAGGAACTAGAAGCCCATCTCAAAAGAAATGGCATCCCCTCCTCCAAAATCCAAAACATCCAGGGCCTGATCCTATACAAAGGTGTCAGAACACTGCTATTGGGCATTATCTGTGTGGGGCACTAGATCTGCTGCACACCAAGACCCAGTGTAGCTGCTTACCTTGTCCAAAAGAGGTGTGCTGGCAGAATTTCAAGAAGGCTGCTTCAAAGAAGTGGAAAACACATGCCAAATGGATTCTTTAAGGAGGGAGACTGCTTTCCAAAGATGGATACCGACTCCATGATTGTACTAATTGAGTCAGCGCTTCCAAATCAAATATGCCAGGATAGAAAGTTGCTGCCGCCCTTAAACGGAACGATACAGCTTCTTATCAGCACCTCCAACACTGGGGCTAAGTTCTTTCCTTCCCATGAGAAAGCATTGCTGTTCTCTTTCAGGAACTTACCAAGCAAAAGTTGCATACCATGTCCTGTACTATGTCCAACAGTGGCTCCTACACAGAAGGGGCCGGGACAGAAATATCTTGCTGGACTATACCTCCCCATGGTACCTTATCAGCTGCCCTACCAACATTGCCACCATATCTTTTACTTCCCAAGGAAAGGCACTCCAAGTCACTTGGCTTTGCCTTGCCTCCAGTATCATGCCTAATTTTCCTAGCCTACTCTTGCTTTGCTTGCTTGCCTATGTCTGCCTTGCCTAGCCCTACAAACAACTTCCGGGCTTTGCTTTGCCTACCGCTCTTTGCCTTGCCTTCCATGCAGGTAAGGCAATGCAAAGCAAGTGTAGGCAATTGTAGGCAAGTCAAGGGAGAGGTTGGCAAGGCTGGAGCTGTGAGGGGAAAGCAAATGGAGTGGTAGGTGAGAGAAGTCCAAGAAGTTAGAGGCAAGGCTGGACGTAGGAAGTAATGGTAACAGGAAGGGCTAGGCAAGGCAAAGCCCTGGAGGAAAACTGTAGGCAGGCTCAAATGTGGGGCATGGGCATGTGTCTTGGTTTAGAGCAAAATTTGGGAGAGAGTCCCCAAAGGGGCTCTGGTAGGAAGATAAATTCAATCGGCCCCTCCCCAACCGGTCCAGGAGAAAATACCTCCTTGGAGAAAAGTGGAAAAAACCTGTTTATTAAACAATAGAACCTAAACAATATTAAACAATCAAACCCCTTGCCGCTCTAAAAGAGATGACAAACTGAGAAACCCCCCGTCCCTGGGTTGCAGCCCGGCTCACTCAGTCTCTGATCAGCTCTCCTGGTGCTGGAATTTGTCGCAGGCCAGGCCCGGCCCGGCCCGGCGGCCACAGGTGCAGCTGCCGGTGCTCCCCTGGGTGTTCAGTCCAGAGCAGGTTCCAAGAGGTCCAAAGAGAAGGAAAAAAAAAACACAGTCCAGGGACTCTTCTTTGCCTCAGCCAGCTAAAACTAACTAAAAGCAAAAGGAGAGCTCCCTGTCCTGCTGTCTGTTCATCAACAGACAAACACAGTCCAGGAGGAATGCGGGGGAGTAAGTGCAGTGTCTGAGAGAAAGAAAAAAACCTGTGCCCTTCTTCTCTCCCCCCCTTCACTCTCTGCAACAAGTCTTAAAGGTGCAAAACTTATTATTATTCAGCATAAACAAATGAGACGATTTGGGGATAAGACCATCATATAGTCAACCCAGGACAGCATGCAAGGGAATGCAAAGCAATGGAGGATCAGCAGGGCAAGGCAACTGTTGGGTTGCCAAAGCAAGGCAAGTGGCAGGTCCATTCAAAGATTGCTGGTACACAAAAGGGGCCAGGGCAGACCGCTCTGTCTAGCCTTGATCTTGCATGGGCCATCTCTAATCTGCACCTAAGACACTTGGGTTATCTGCTTTCCTTTGTATGCAAAAGAACTGTCCTTCTGGTCCTGAAGCCTAAGGGTGAAACATGAATTTTGTGTCCAAAATTCAAGACATGTAAGGATAGATGTCAGAACAAACTTGCCAGGACAGATAGGTGTACTTGCACATGACCTCCTCCGGGCTTCCTCTCACATGCTCCTGAAACACTGGAGCCTTGAGAAGAAAAAGCCAGTGAAAGCCTGGAGAGTCTTAGGAGAAGCAGGCAGGGCAATGCAAGTTGAAGAAATTCCACAAAAAGAGAGGTGTTGAATTCCAGGTGGGGGACTGGTGAGCAAGGTAATGCAAGGCAAGGAAAGGGTTCAAGGGCAAGGCAAGACAAGTGGTGGCTTTGCAAGGCAACACAAAGGAGAGGGAGGCAAGGGAATGAGAGTCCTAGAAGGAGAAGGAAATGAAAGATTGTATCCGGACAAACGGGAAGGAAAAGAAGGATAGGTGAGCAAGTCAATGCAAGGCACTGGGTTGGTATGAAGGGCAAGGGAAGGACATGCATGGGTCAGGAAGGCAAAGGAAAGGAATGGTCAGGAATGACAAGGAAATGCAAGGTTGGGTAGGAAAGGCAAGGCAATGTAGGGGAGGGATAGGCAACCCAATGGATCTCTTAAGAGGAAATGTCCATGCACGGCAAGGCCAAGAGAAAAGTGGCAGAGAAGTCAAGGTGGGGGACAGGTAACTGCAGCTGAGAAATAAGCAAAGTGTTTGTGTGTGTGTGAAGTTTACAGGATGTAAAGCAAAGAAAGCTGTCTCTTGATTGTGGAGTGAATGGATCTTTTCAAACATAAGAGGCAAGGTCCAAGCAACCTTTTCATCCTTGCACATCTGTGTGTGTGAGACATAGCCAGAAACTTCTCCATTTAGATTCAGACTGCAAGCAGGACACAGAATGTGACGGTGCGAATAGCTGAGCAGGAAAGCACATCACATGAGCATGTTTCAACAGAAGCAGTTTGTGCGAGAAGGAGATGGACGCATGGGACTCCAGCAATATGACAATACACTCAGCTGAGAAACAAAGTGCAGTGCCTCAGTGCATGCTCTAAAAATAAAAGGCTGCAAAGAAAAGGCAAGGGGGCAGGTCAGTGAAAGCTTTCTGTCCTGGCACACTGAGCTGTTTGAAGGTGATCTGCTGTTCAGTTTCACTAAGGACTCTGCGACACTGAGACAATGTGCTTTTCTGTGTAGCTGAGAAGGAAAGTGAGAATCACTGGTATGTCTGGCAGAGTTTGTAGGCTGCAAGGGGATGGTGAAGGCCAGGCCTGGCTTTTGGCTGTGGCACTTGTTGCAAGGAAGAAGCTGCTGGATGTTTTAAGCTTTTGGGGATCTGCAAGAATGAAAGACTACGCTGCTACCTCATTAAACTAATGATTGCTGATCATCTGGCTGAATCTATGACATAAACCAGAACTGAGATTTCCCCCCATTCACCCCAGTTTTTTCACCTTTTCATCAAGCAGCCTGAGCCTTTTTTGAGGATACTGTTAAACACCTTGCCTTGAAAGCTTGAAGTGTCTCAGTTCCCCTGCTAAGAAACATGGAAAACAGCTAAAGTCAATTTCAGAATTGCCCTGAGCAGAACTGGTGTTTCATTACCTGAAATTACCATTGCGAATATTTGCAAGAATCACCATTTTATTAGGCAAACATTTGAAATACGGTAGCAGCTTCATCTTCTTGTCGTTGCAGTCCTTGGAAGTTTTACTATTTACTGAAACAGGAAACAGATCAAACAGAGAAAGCTTAATAATCCCAGCTCACTGGCCATTGTGCAAATAGCACTTGATTAATTCAAGGTACCATTGTAACATACAGAATGGGTCTGTGCAGGAAAATGGAAGTGTCCTTCTTCACGGGGGCAGAAAACCTTTCTACCACATGAACTCTGGGAGTAATCCATCATGCCTCCGTATGCTGCGGCTGGTCAGAGAGTTAGTTACATGATGGGTCTCTGTGCCCATGGCACTCTCAGGGCTCTAAGCCCCATATAAACTCCCCACCTTACAGACATGCAAGTAAAGCCCACCGAAAATGCAGTTCTCCAGACAGCTCGCTGAAACCAGCTAGGAGTTCCCAGCATCACGCTGGGCAATTCTGTCCACAGATAGCTTTGGTTTTAATGAATCCAGAGCAAAGTTGCATTTTTCTAGTCTTTAGCTCTACTAAGGTATTTTAGGTAACACAGCAAGAATAAATGTGTTTAGACAATGATAAATAACCAAGGGGATAACGTACATTTTGCTGCTATCTTCCTCTGCTGCTACATTTTGCTTGCTTTGCTATCACTTTCTTACAAAGAAATGCTAGTGAAATACCTCATCAAGTCTTGCTTTGAAGACAGACTGCCAGAAAGGTAAAGAAACTTTGAACCTTTATAAGACCCTTGTACCATGTGTCTTGGTCAATTTGTATGCAGATCCTTTCTTCCAGCAGGACTTTTTTGCTCCGTTAGCACACATTGAACTGAATCCAGTACAAAAGCAGTGAATATAGGAACTGTTCTCTTTTAATTTGAATGGTGATAAAAATGCATATCAAATAAAAACATTTTAGAGCAGCAAGAAGATTTTCTATGTAGCTTGCAAATCATAAAAAGATGCATATTTACAGCTTGGGTTCCTTTTAAAATTTACAAGAATTACAGAAAAAAACCATAGTTTAGTAAACTGCAAATCTAAATTGCAGTATCTAGAAATGTGACATGAAAAAGAGCAAGAGGAAGAAAACCAAAAAGAAAACCAAAGGAAGCCAGAAATGAGGCACAACGTCTCCTCCTTGTCTGCTTACTACAGTACCTTAGAAGTACCTTTGAGTGTCCTAACAGTCATGTAAGTAGAAAACTGTGCCAAGAACAATTGTGGAAAACCGTGGAAAACTGTGCTATCCAAACAAACATTTGGTTTGCTTTCATGACGTTTAAATCTGCATGCAATGCATAAGGCAAGGGTATGTTTTGTATATTCAAAAACAATTTAAAAATATTTCCAAATTGAAGGGATGATTTTTCATTTGTTTTGAATTGCTTGGCTAAATATGGCGCACATTAAAATACTGCAGTCATACAGTTCATTTTAGAGTTACCAACTGCAAAGGAGGGAAGCATTTTTTGTGCTTAAAAAAGTAAAGTATTTTAGAGGGCTTTTGTAACTTGTTTAGAAGGTTAGAATATGATTAAAATATACTAGTTGGGGACTTACAATTAATGAATTATTTGCTGTAAGTAGGTCAAATTACATTAGCTTTCAAAAAGAAAAAGTAGTCTTATTCCATGTGCCAATTTTGACATAGATTAATAACCCTTAAACACAATATGGATATAAAGAAGGATATTACATAAAAGGCTAAGCAACACTGTTTATGGCAGAAGGCTTACCTGCTTCACACAACTACAGGAGATAAAATACTATTTTTACACAAACATTGCTATTCAGAGCTTTCCTTGAAAAGTTTCAATGACAATCATGACTGTAAAATTTTGAGCAAGTGTGAGCTAAGAACCTTAAGCAAAGGGTAGCTCAAGCATGACTTGTATTTGATGTAAAAAAACGCCCCTTGGCCTGCGTTTATCACGTCTATTCCAATAAAAACCTTACTCTGTCTCAGATTCCTTTTCAGGGATACCAGCTCAAGCTGTGAAACTACATGAAAATGATGATTTAAAGAAGGATATATGAGAAAAATGGAATAATGGTTAATGTTCTTTTCCTTCCAACTGCTTTGTTTGCCCTTTTTAAGTCCTTTCTGTTATCACCGTGGTAGCACTGCAGCAAGTGTTCAGTTCTAAGTTGTCCATATTGCCAGCTTCTGGACTACCTTCAGAAAACTTCCCACTGGTTTCATATAGAAATCACAAGTAGTAGAGATGACAAAGACTGCAAAAAATCTTCTCATCTCCTTCTAGAGCAGGACCATGTCTTTGACCTACTCTTAATTAGACAACTTTAATCAGTCATGAGGGAGTCTCAAGTTCAAGCAATGACAGCTGTAAATGACAAAAAGCACACTGAAATTCTCTTGGGACTCCAGCACAGAGCAATGAAGGAGCTTGAATTCACCTTCTTGGGAAGTTTTAAAATGCACATTAACTTTAGGATGGGAGGTAAGCCATCATAACCTTTGTTGAGTATGTCTGTATAAACAGTCTCAGAGTTTCCATCACTGCAGAAGGAATGTAATTTACCCACGTTATCATCACTAGTTGCTAAGCTGCAGTTACTGCAGAGTATCAGCAAGATATTTTACAGGGTAGGCTATTATGAGTAAACCCTGAGTAACATTTCAGAGAGAGGTATTTTGGGGGTTGGGGGGGGAACTACCCCAACTCTTGAATATTTCAGAGAATGGGTACATTTAAAAGTAAAAAAAAAAAAAAAAGATCTAAAACGTTTCATTTCTAGATGTATTACCAGCACAAACTGTACCAGAATTTATGACACTTTTGATTATGACAGCATAACTCTACCGTGGATGCTCTTGCTCTGGAATATTCCTTAAGAAACAAAGCCCTCACTAGAAATAAAAAAAAAAATTACCTGAAATATTGGGCTGGATTATTTCAAAGGCTATGTATAAAAGACCAAACATAGTTCAAAGATATCTTGTGTCCTAGTGTTCTCACAGAAGACTGTAAAAAACCTCAATTTTTGTGGGTTTGTTTTATCCATTTAGATGAACCTTCTACTTCTTTCCACTGTATGAGAATGTTTATGACAAGATTGGATGACCTCATACAACCTTCTGTAAGTAAAGAAAGAGAAGCCAGAAAAGAAAGGCAAAATTATTAATTGCAGATGGAAAGAGGGAGGCAGACAAAGCAAAAAAAAAAAAAAAAGAAAAATAATAATTAAAACCCACACCATTTTCTGTGAAAAGTAAAGGCACAGACAAGAAAGAACATCTGCAAAATTCTCACTAGAAAAATGCAGTTTATCTGGCTCAAGTATTTTGTGGTACATTTCTTGCTGTTTTCTCATGCCAAACATCTCAACCATTGAAGGTGTCCCTTTTCTCTTTCTGTACCACAGCTAGGAAGATGGCTGTGTCATTGCTGACAAGCTGCTATTCTCAGAGGTTTCCAGCTGAAAGTCCTATATCAACTGATTTACTCTGTCAGTTTAATATAGCATGACTTCAACCACTTACAGTTTCAGCACCTGAAGTTGCCCAGCCCTACAATTCTTTGCCCTTTGAATGGTTATGCTCCTTGACAACTGGCATTTGTAAATACATGAAACTATGCAGAATTTGCACTATGAGATGATATCAAATGAGTCACACCAGTAGATTAACTAGGGCACCCAAAGCAGAGGGGGGGAATGAGAGCATACGAAGAGAGTACGCAAGAAGGCAGTGCAATCTACTTTTTTTCTGCAACAGGGCTAACACCGTAGAAATCAAAATTAACTCAAATCCTCCTAGGGGTAATTCTTGCAAAAGACAAAGACTTCTTTTTGTGTCCACAGGCCTGGAATATTTAGCTTTGGAATATCAACTCAATTACAAATATAACTGCAGGAGGGAGCCACCATTCTTATGGTTAACCTTTATATGTGTATAACCTTTCATGGGGATCCATCTTTGTCATGCACATCACATTTTATGAGAGAAGAGGCATTGTTGAACGGCTTCAGTGAAAAAAAGTCTTAAATGTACTCTGAATGGAATTAGGATCCAAAGGAGCGAGTATTTCAAGAAAGTCTGAGATATTGCCTGTGCTGAGATCCCTTCTAAGAGGTTCGCTTAAGGTACCAAATTCTCCACCCAAATACTGGCAGATTAGTCAGAGGAGAAAAGCAATCTTTTTAAATGGTCCTTTGGGAAGACAGGGCTTGCAGGGAATTTAGTACTTGCTGGTATATTGCCTACATTCCAGGAAAGAGTATTAAATACTGAAATACTACATATGGAAGATGAAGTCTTTGTGAATGTGAAAGTCGAGTGTGTGGCAATTTCAGAAAGGAACCGATCAAAGCCCTTGGAATCCCAACACACAAGTTCTTAGTTGGCAGCATATGCCAGTTTTTAGCAAACCACAGCAAAATGCAGATGTTGAAACGAGGTCATTAGGTCACATACAGTATGAAGCAGTATGAAAGCGGAAGGCAGCTGAGAGCATCAACCCTGTTAAGTAGTCTCAGTATTCTTATTGACATTAGCAGAAATTTGCAATGAGTCTATGAAAATTGCAAAGGAGGCAAAAGAAAAGGGAGTGATGGCTCCTCTGGCATAGTGTTTCCTAACAGGGATCTTCAAAATGTAAAGATTGTATCATCCTTTAAACTGAAGGAAGGTATTAAAATGACAGTAAGGAAATGGCATCAAATGCTAGAAAGACCCTGGGCAGTGTACTTATAGAAAGAAATGCTACTGATGGAAAACCGACTAAACTGGCACCAATGCAGCAGCATTGTACTAAACCCCAGAAATGTCCACCGCTTCACTCTCTGCCATTCCGTTAATATGCACACAGCAGCTCTGCAACATTCCTACTGATCATCTCCTTGGCAAACTGGGAGTGAAGGTCTGTAGTGATGCAGAGTCCCCAGGCAGGTGCAAAGGAGAGCCGCTCTATTGCAAAAACCAGGCTTTTGAAGCACTCAGGCCTTTATCAGTTACATAGCTTAAAGCCATAACAAACATAATTCAACCAACCACCATACACCATGCTGTGAACACGCGATGGTTCTAGAACTTGTTGATCTACCTCTAATTCAGCTGCCTCACTTTCCCATAGCTCTTTCTACTGAGCCAAAGTAATGGGCCTCAGCCGTGGTTTTACAAGGCGTTCCTTTTGTAAGGTTCTACCTATATGCAACAGCAGACCACTAGTTTCTTCAGTGCCAAGAGTTTATGCAGACGATTTGCATCTGCCCTTCCAGTGAAACATAATGGGGAGAGAAAATCCTGTCGGAAATGTTCAGTCATTCCATTTTCTAGACCAGCCAAATAAAAAGCAAAGCAAGCTATAGGATTGTGTACTTGCTCTTACAAAATACCTGCTGCCATCTGACAATGAACTAGCAGAAAACCAGCAAAAATGAGACTCGAGGCAAACAACCCTTTGAAGGGAATAATGACATGATAAATAAAGACAACACATTTCCAGGCTATCGAGATACTTTAAATGTCAGCAAAGGATTGAGAGCAGAGGCTGAACTAATGGGGAAAGATTAAAAGAATCCCAAGAAAAACATGACCAAAAATTCTGAAAGATATGGGCAACTGACCTGTTTAAGCCTTCAGGAAATCAGTGACCGCTGATTTAGATAGGCCATCCAAGTTAATTTAGAGGTGCACCTTCTGCTCCTTTTTCACCTGTCAGCATCACAGGGTGAATTGTGACCATGAAGTCACAATTATTCAGATTCTATTCTTAGCTTTAGGAGAGAAGTACAGCAGGTGAAGTACCTATTACTGATGTGATAGCCAGGAACACAGATTTGACACATTTCATTCAAGTCCAATCACAAATAGTAATACTAAGAGGATAGGATTGGCCTCTTTTCATGACACTCTTCTTGTGTTACAGTCTGCTCTGATTCTGGTGAAACTTTTAAACTATCTTTTCTCTAAAAGGAGAAAACCCAATTAAAATTCCCTCCCTACTGGTGGAGGTTTAGCATTCAGCTTGTTGAGCCTAAAAATGGAATTGGAACTAGCAGCAATTACTGTATTTTAGGTGTCCGGTACATTAAGACCATCTCAGTTTGATAAAAGCCTACATGCTATTGGCTAAAGAATATTCTGTTTCTCCCAATACCAGATGTTATGAGTAGAAAAGTTGCCCATTTTTTTAAAAGGTTTCAGAGTGCACAGGTTGGGCCAGTTGCTGCCAGGGTGGAGTTCTAACTGTTTGTTGTTGTAATCACCTGTTGTTAATAGTTTTTCATTAACTACCTGTTGTTGATGGTTGGGAATTCCCCTTTTTGTCAAGTGGCACCCTGCTGCTTCCTGGAGGATGGCACCCCCGACGGTGAAGAGGAGGGGACAACGAAGTTGGCATGCAAATGAGGAAGCCCCTCACCAAACCTAGCAAAAACCCCTAAAAACAATGAGCCAACACAGAATTGAGGGGTCAAAGTGATGTCTAGACGTGAGGAACATAATCCAGTGTCCACTAAGACCCTTTTTACCCCTCACCCTAACCCTAAAAAGATGTCGGCTGGAAAGAGGACCTTGAATGTCAAACTGAAAAACTGGGAATCTCCTGGTGCTCTCATGAAGATGGAAGCCCCAGCTCTGCCTGCAGACCAGCAGACACAGCTGCACTTTTCCTCCTCCTCTGTGCCACTCCTGGAAGCAGCGGCTGCGTGAGCGCGACCCGTCGATTCTTCCCACCCGAGCTGATTTTTAATAAAGGCATTAAAAAGGAGAAAGATCTCCTGCCCTGTTTATTTCACCAGATGCATTCAATTTAATCAAATTTTCTGTAACAAACTCCAGTAATACAAAATCCAGTAATACAAAAGAGTCACAAATAGCAGGAAGAATTATTTGACCATTTAGGGAAGCAACCTTCTCACCTTCTTTTGGAGTGAGCATAATCTGGTAGCTGAAGTAACAAACTTGAGGACAGAAATCTCCCTACTACTGAGAAGTTGCTGACACAGGAACCACCTAAGCTCTGTGACTTTCCCCTTTACGGTGTCAATCAAAGACAAATGCTAATCTAGTCAGAGGTCTATGAGAGGTCCAAAAATAATGAGTTCTTCTTAGACAATGGAAATGGAACCAGAGCTACCAATCTGATTACTTGCAACATATCCCTAAAAATCATTCCCTTATATTCATAACTAATGTATAGCCACCAGTACAATCAGGAAAAGACGAAACTTACTGATGTCAGCAAGGGAAGGATTTTAAAGAACTACTCCCATTAATCATCATATAGACAGTAGCTCTATCATTAAAATCAAAGCCCTTTTTAGTAAGTATCACTTGTGGGAAATTTCGGACTCCTGGACAACTGACCAATATGATTAAGCAGAAGCCGTTTATTGTTAACATGATGCACTTACACATTCTAACTCTCTGCACACACTAGTCACGCATTTCTTATTGGTGCCTTTGTCTTGTCCACGCATTCTGCGTGCACCTACCAGAATATGTGTTTGGTTACAGTCCAGGTGCTTTGCCACCCCCCGTTATTGAGTTCTTGTGGTCTTGGAATTTGATTTCTCAGCTTCTTCTTTCTTATTTTAGCACAGTTTATGTCTTAGTAACCTTGATGAATCCCAGAGGTCCCTGAAAAAATTCTGATAAGAACAGTTACAAGCTGGATGGCTGGTGCACCCTGTAGTCTAAGTGGTTCAGATACATTGCTACAATTCCCCCTTCTTCTACTTGCAGCAGCCAGACCCTTTCCACCATATTTTCTACCAAGTGGCTCACCAATTTCATGATGCATAGAATAACACAAAGCAATATATTAATGGCTACTAGTAATAACAAAGCTCCCTTTACTAAATCTGTCAACCATCCAGTTCTTCCCCATCCCTCAAACCATTCATCCAAACCCCAGTCATTCACAGTCAACTTCTTCATGTTATCTTGTAGTTGTTTGAGTTTCCCGTAAATAGATGCAGAATGGTCAGAGAGGTTCATACAACACATTTCTTCAAACTCCTCACACTCATGCCCATGTGCTAACAACAACAAATCTATAGCAGCTCTATTTTGCAGTGTGCCATGTCTAATACTATTTACATCAGTGAGCATCTGATTTAAACTAGCTGAAGTTACGTTTCATTGTTTGACCGTCCAACATCCCAACTTATTAAGCGCAGCCAAAGCTTGAGCAGCAGTAACACCTGGAGTAAGGAATGATGCTATTATTCATGCTGGAGTACCCCAAAAGCTTGTGATGGCTCTTTTAGTTCTCTTGCTATGTCCCACTCTCCAAATAGTCTGATTCAGCATTTCGCACATGCTAGCAGCAAACATGGTTAGTTTTCCTAAGTAACAAGGACCACCAAACGAATTACTTGGAATTGCAGGCCATGCCCTATCCCCACAGATTAAAAAGACACCTTGTAGAAAGCTTTCTTACAGTTGCATTTGCACCAGCACTTCCAGGATAAGTCCAATTGTGGCAATATTTGGTCACATTCTGATACCATGGAGAATTGGGATTAAGGATGACTGTGGCAGTGAGAGTTTGATATTTAGTCTCTCCCAGCCTGTGATGTTAGTGGTTTTAAGACGTTTGGTCTATGTCTGGGGTTGTTTGTTCCATGTCTCGCCGTGGCAGTTACAATAATTCCAGATTTTTCCCTGTCCATCCCTAAAGATCCTGCCCTTTTGCCTGGAAGGTTCCCTGTCAATTGTGATTTTTCCTTTTTGCAATTGGTCTAGCTAGCCAGACAGCCCCTTCCAGGGTTTCCACCCCCCTCCTGCATAAAAGCTGCTGTTTTCCTCTTTTTCCCTCTCTCTGCCACTGCTCCCCCTTCGAGCCTCGCCAGCTCCTGTGCCCCGGCAGGATCCCACACTCCCCCCGCACACCACAAACCACATAAAACAATGACGCACTAACAAACCAACCAGCATTATAATTGCCATCTTAACCACCATGTCCGTCATCCTCCTTCCTATCTCCCCTATAATCCTTACCATCATCTAAGAAACTTAGGATTACCTACACCGAAGACCTTCAAAGCCTTAAATAAGAGTTAAACCCTCTTAGTTTCTGCTAAAGTCCACAGGCCATTACCCTGCATCCCCTAAATGCAACTCAGGTGCTTTAATTAAGCTAGGACCTTCCAATTTACTAGACAGATGGGCTTTGATCCCATGATACTATAGTCAACAGCTATATGCCCTAACCAACAGGCCTCTGCCTAAGGCTCCGGTACATAACTAATGCACATCAATGAGCTTGCAACTCACTATGAACTTCACTACAGAGCCAATAAGAAGAGGAATTGAACCTCTGTAAAAAGGACTACAGCCTAACACTTATACACTCAGCCATCTTACCTGTGACATTCATTAACCGATGATTATTCTCAACTAACCACAAAGATATCGGGACCCTATACCTAATTTTCGGTGCATGAACCGGAATAGTAGGTACCGCCCTAAGCCTCCTCATCCGAGCAGAACTAGGCCAACCTGGAGCCCTTCTAGGAGACGACCAAGTCTACAATGTAGTTGTCATGGCCCATGCTTTCGTAATAATTTTCTTCATAGTTATACCAATTATAATTGGAGGGTTCAGAAACTGACTAGTTCCTCTAATAATTGTAGCCCCAGACATAGCATTCTGTCATGGTTTGACGCTGGCGCAATGCCAGTGCCTCTATGAAAATACATTCTCTCTGGTGTCTGCTGTGAGATGTGACCAGGAATAGAGCAAAGCAGGCTCTCACTTGGAAATAAAGAAGAGAAAACTTTATTAACTTACAACTATATGTAAAAAGAAACACACAGAAAGAATGAAAACCTTCTAAAAACATTTCCTCCTCCCCCTACTAAAATTCTAATACATCTATCTTTCAGATCACCAACTCTCAGTCCATCAATACGCTTTAGATAATCAATTCTCAGTTCATCAAGGAGTGAGGAGTTCCTCTTGTGCCATAGGCTTCTTCTGGAAACACAGTTGAGACCTCTTGTGTTTCTGTGTCACACTTAGCACCGCCCAGACATCATTGCCATCGTGACATCTTCTTTCCATGCCCAGTGCTCTCACCACTGCGCATGGACCAGAGCCGCTTCTAGGGTTTTCTTTTTAAGGGTGCTTTGTCCAGTTCCAAAAAGATCACAGTCTCTCACTTTCGGGACACCTGTCCCCCCCAAATTTCACCCCCTGGGGCCCAGGGGTCTCAAGAAGAGAGTTCTTCTCTTCTACTGAAGATTGAGGGCACCAACGACTCTCTTTACCCGGCCATCTCTGTTCACACTCTTTCACTTAACACTGAACTGTCTTGGCTCTGAGCTATTGCCTCTCCTTAAATGCAGTCTCTGTGTCACAGGAAAAATGGTTCTGTCCATGGCTATACAAGAAAAGTCTAGCCAAACGCCACTCCATCACCTCCTCCCACCAAAGATTCTTCTCCACTTCTCTCATGGCCTATTTCTTCTTATCTCATCTCTATCTCTTTTCTCATTCAACTCCAGGAGGATCAGCATTTGTAAGGTTTCCATCATCTAAGAAAAGGGTTAAAAATCTCAGGCTCTGCCTGTACAGAACTCCTACACTGCCCTGCCGGGCACCTTCTCGCTGCACCCACCCTTCTCCTTCTCAGCTGGCGTGCTATCACAGGCTCTCTCTCTCTCTCTCTCTCTCTCTCCTGGGGGGGCTGCCCGATGACTCTCCAATGTTCCTCCACCCTTCCATTCTGCAAGGGCTTCTTCACCCCCATCTCTGTCCAAGGCCCCAGCCTACCTCACCCCTCCCCTGCCCAGCACGCAGCCGAGCAGGAGACATCTGAACCTTTCATTGACCGGAACCAAGAGAAAGTTTTCCTGGGAGTTCTCTGCTTTTAACCCCCTGTGTTCTCAGAGGCGTATCCATGTCCTCAGTGGCCACACCAGGTGCCAATATTCAAATCTGAGCACCTATTGGTTTGACAACAGCATCCCAAAAAACTCACTTCCTCTCAAACCACGACACATTCCCATGAATAAACAACATAAGCTTCTGACTTGTCGACTTCTCCCCCCATCCTTCCTTCTCCTCCTAGCATCTTCCACAGTTGAAGCAGGTGTTGGCACGGGCTGAACAGTGTACCCCCCACTGGCCGGCAACCTAACTCACGCCGGAGCCTCAGTCGACCTCGCAATCTTCTCCCTACACCTAGCCGGTATCTCTTCAATCCTAGGAACAATCAACTTCATTACAACAGCAATCAATATAAAACCTCCTGCCCTCTCACAATACCAGACCCCCCTATTCGTCTGATCAGTCCTAATTACCGCAGTACTCCTACTTCTGCCCCTTCCAGTCCTTGCCGCAAGAATCACAATACTCCTTACAGACCGTAATCTTAACACCCCATTCTTCAACCCTGCAGGGGGAGGAGACCCTGTTCTATACCAACACCTTTTCTGATTCTTTGGCCATCCAGAAGTCTACATCTTAATTCTCCCAGGATTCGGAATAATCTCCCACATCGTAACTTACTATGCAGGTAAAAAAGAACCATTCGGCTACATGGGAATAGTATGAGCCATTCTATCTATCGGGTTCATAGGCTTTATCATTTGAGCCCGCCACATATTCACAGTAGGAATAGACATTGATACCCGAGCATACTTCACATCTGCCACTATAATAATTGCCATTCCAACAGTGTGCCCTCCCCAGTGCTCCCCCCACGCTGCCCACGCAGCCGTGGCTCTGGCCGAGAGAGAGACCGCACGACTGCTACCGCAGCCCGCGTGATCCCGCTGGGGCTACGTCATCTGCCTCGCTTTGGCGCTGCGCCTGCCACGGGAAAGAATAACTCCTGTGCCACACTGCTGGTTCCAAGTGGCGCTGCCCTGGCACCGTTTATACGCGGGAAAGAAATAAAGCAGCTCAGAGAAGCAAGCAGAGAGTCTGTCCTTTTTTCCTTTACCTCAATCCTTTGGCGTAAGATCCACACTGAATGGCCGTCTCTGGCGGTGCAAGGACCCCAGCCAGTGGCCATACCGCAACCTTGCCTGCCAGCGGCTAAGGCAGGGCACGGCCTCTCCTGGTGGGCGTGCCGGTCGCCTCCCGCGACCGGGGCGATATGTCAGATGACACTATTATTTTTGGGTCATTAGACTAGGACATTGCTCATGTAAGTTGATTTTGGGTTTAAAAAGTAGTTAAAAAACAGGCAATAATTTCCAGGTACTGATCCTAACAAATCTAATTCTTGGGGGTCTAGATCGCTTTTGTGGTAGTCTGTTATTTTACAGTTTGTTCTTCTGTAATATTCCTTGTTATAAATTTGTAATGGTTTGTTCCTTGTACCCCATTTGCCTTCCCTGATGGTTCAGTCCTGAGTTGTTTACCCCAAGATTTTCCCACCAAGTGTGTGTCAATCCCTCTGTCAGTCTCCTTGTACCTCCCTTGTTCCCTTGTCTTACCCTTGTCTGTCAAAGATAGCACACCCTTTTTGCTCTGGAATGTTCCCTGTCCTTCATCCCTTCCTCGGAGTAAGATTGGATTGTATGGTTTGCTCCTTCCCCTTGTTGGCTTCTATTGGATAGCCCTTACCCTGCACCCCTGCCCTAATGCCTTCCTATTGGTGAAAAGTTGTGTCCTCCCCTTATGCCCTCCATTCCTTAAAAGGAGTTCTTTTGCCCTCAGTTGGCATCATTTGTCCCTGACTCCCCTGGGAAAATAAACTTCCTTGGAACTCAAACAAGAGATCACTCCCTATTCCTTTGCCTTGGTTCTTTGTACTGTGCTGCTGCTGTGCCACCCACGCCACAGCCGACAGCTGCAGGGAGCTGCAAGCCCCTGTACGCACTGCCACCCGGGAAAGTCTCCGCACAGATCCGGGGGCGGCCCCTCTCAGACTGCATCGGTCTCGGAGAGTGAGCAGCCAGAGAACATCTCCCTGTGACCGCAGCAACGCAGTGTCACGCTTTCATTCTGTGATTGTGTTGTTATACCTGTTTGGAAGCCCTTGCCATTTGGCTTAATCCCCAACCTTTAGCATATGTCCAATTTTGTACCACCACTGGTTATGTTACACCAGCGATCCTCCACTCTTGGTTTAATTGCTTCCACATATGGTTTTCCTTCGTCTCCTACCCATTTTGCAAAACCAGTGAAGTTACTTATTGGGATACCAATTAAACATGTGCAGAAAGGATCTCCTGGCATGGCTAAGGATAAACAAAAGGAATCCACCCCAGTAGCATTGGCCCAAGTAAGCCACATATTCTGTCGATGCCATCCCAGCGGGTTAATGTCTTCCGCACTACAGATGTCGCCACATATCACAAGGAACAGAGAGAAACCTCCAAAAACCAGCACATCTAATTTAAGACTATTCTTCATCCTTAACATCAGCAAAGAACCCTTCCCCTATGAGATTAGGGATAAAATCCAAACTGACTGTGCCTCTTGCTCTTCGTATTCTTCTTCTACTCCGTCTCCTTTGGTTCTTCTCCTCCCACCTTCACTTTGTTTGTTCCCACTGCTCAGGTCAAACTCCCCACATCCCAGAAATAAATATTCATTTTCCACATTTAATGGCCTTGATATTCTTCTCTCTCTCCTTTTTCTTGAGCTTCCAAAGTTCGTTATGATACCACTGAATAGCCTGTCCCAATTGCTCCCAAGACTCAAACAAGTTCAGTGCTTCTTGACAGGTTTCAGGGGAATTAACCATTATTCCTGTCATTTGGGATAACACCACCCAGGTATTAAATTTTTGGGAGTGCCAGTGTCTGCACTCTATACATCTTGGGAAGCTCCATCCTTTAAACTCACACCACCTATCTGATCCACACCCCACATATTCTAATCTCATCCAAGGATAACAAAAGTGTTCACAATTCTGAGGGCAATTGATGTTTTCAGGTAGCCCTGGTTGTTGGTTCATTGTTGATATTAGGGATCATAGTGCCCTTCTCAAGCCAGGGATGAACCCATTTCGCTGGTATCCATCAGGGTTCTTTGTCTTTAATAATACAAACATAAGCCCTTCCCCACATCAGTAAATCTGCAGGTCCTTCCCATAACTCTGTCATAGGATTCTTAAAACGAACTTTTGGTCAGTGCTCTACCAATTCAGAATCTTGCTGCAAACCTGAGTAATGTGTTATTGCTGGTGGTTCACTATGATTATCTACTAACTCGTGAGCCCTTCTGGCTTGGCCAAACTTATCAATATTAGGAGAAGCAGAGGCCCAAAGTGGTGCCACTAATTGTTCAGCTTTCTCGTTTCCTAAGGCTAGGCCTTCCATCAATCCAGAGTGACTTCGTATATGGGTAATAAAATAATCCTGTTTGCAAGAATTAAGTAACTGCCATAGTTGCAAAGAGATTTGCCACGACCGCTGGTTTTGAATTTCCTTTAGCAATGCTTGCTCCATGTGCTCAACAACACCTACTACGTAGAGAGAATCAGAAACAATGTTAACGGGATCATTGGGCCATTTTTTGAACACTCTAATAACAGCACGTAACTCAAGAACCTGTAAAGAATCTCCTGCTCCCTCAAGGATTTCACTGAGCCATTCGTGTCTGTCCTGCCAAGTAAGGCCTGCTTGAGAAGTTTTTTGACTGGCATCAGTAAAAACTGTGAGGCCTTCTACAGGTTTTTTTGATAGCCAAGGAAGTTCTTCCACCTGCTGATGCAAAGAAAAAAAGCTTATGAGGGGCAAAATGAGTGCTAATAATACCTGGAAAGTTTAACAATGCCCATTGTAAGGTGTCTGAATTCTGCAATGGCCATTGTAAAAAGTCTTTTGTTAGTGGGAGAAGAATATTTTGGGGTTCCATTCCTGCAATTTCCAGTGTCCGCTTTCGTGCCTTGATCACAATTTTTGCTATAGCTTCTATTCGTGTGGTCAAGGATTCATTCAAATTACATGGTAAAAACACCCATTCCAGGATTTTTAGTGGCTGATTAGCCTGGCTATCCCACTGCATTAGGATAGCCATCGTGCTTTTCTCTATTCAGCATGGCTAGATAATGGTAAATTAGGGGACCAACGATCTGCAAAGGAATTATCCAATTTAGTAGCAATTTGAGTCAAAGCCTTCTGTTGTTTTTCAGTTAGTTAGTGCAGCAAATTGGCTTGATTTCCCCCTTTCAATAGCGGCATTAGGGGCTCATGGTCTTCATTAGTAATGCCACAGGTGCTACAAATCCACTGTATGCCCCCAATTAACTTTTGAACTTTCAAGGTCTGAATTTCCATACAAATAGTTAATTTTTGGGGCCTAATTTGGGCTTCAGTGATAAGCATACCCAAATATTTCCATAGGGCTTGTTGTTGGACCTTTTCCAGGGCAATTTAAATGCCTGCCTTCTGCAATTGTTGTTGTAAGGCAGGTAGCAGGGTTGCTGTATCCAGGTGTTCTCTTGCTATAATAATACTATCCATGTAATGATAGGTAAGATACTGTGAGTACTGTTTTCTCATGGGGCTAGTGCCCAGGCAACATACAGTTGGCACATCATGGGAGAATTTCGAATCCCTTGTGGCAATACAACCCATTGATACCTTTTTGCTGCCTCTGCTTTGTTAATGGATGGCACAGAGAAGGCAAACTTCTCACTGTCATCCTCGTGCAGGGGGATTGTGAAAAAACAATCTTTTAAATCAATAATCAACAGTAACCAATTGACAGGTGTCACAGACATTTCTTTTATGAAAAATCCTCTTTCAGGATTTTTCCTGCTGAAGCTGAGAAGTTCAGCAACAATACATAAACAACAGGTTATCTGCTGCTGTAGAATGCAACAGGCCTGCCTGGATTGGCCCAGCTTAGATGTTTAGAGATAATGGCCAATCCAGGACTGAGCTCTCTGGGAGACAGTGAGAGAGAGCTCCTTTGTTATTCATTCTTTTACTTTCTATTCTTAGGTAGCTTAGCAGCTTCTGGAAACTGCCTGCTTTTTCTTTTAGTATAGTATATGTATATATCATAAAATAATAAGTCAAGCCTTCTGATGATAGAGTCAAGGATCTCGTCTCTTCCTTCACCCAAGAACCCTTGTGACAACAACCGTCACAGACAGGTAACACTGATGGTGAGGGTAGGCCAGGCTGCAGGGGTCCCATATCCTGCATTACAGCATTAATCGCTCAAAGGTCATGTAATAACCTCAATTTTCCTGATTTTTTTGGAATTGTAGAAATGGGTGTGTTCCAGGGGCTCGTAGAAGGTACGTTATGCCCCCTTTCCAATTTCTCATCAACCAGTTCATTAACATGGGCACCTTTTTCTTTAGACAGTGGGCATTGATCAACCCAGATTGGCATTTCTGTTAACCATTTTCATTTTAGGGTTGGCTGCCCCCTCAATGACCACTGCTAAAACCCTCATTGGTGAGACAGAAACCCATCTGGCTCAGTGCATCTCGTCTCAGCAGCCAGATTGTTGTATTCATTACATAAGATCTCACCTGAGCCCAAACATGTGCATCCTCATCAACCCATACTGTTAAGAGTGTTTTACTGATTCAAGTCATTTGCACACCTCCCACCCCCATAACAGGTGTTCCCAAGGTGTTCAGAGGCCATTTTGCAGGTCATGCAAACAAGGGAACAATGGTGACATCTGAACCTGTGTCTAGCAATGCAGCTTTTGTCATGAGAGTTCCTCCATCAGGGTGCTGAAAAGTAATGGGTTTAGTTGGTTTTGCTCCTGATAATTGTAATGTAAACATTACCTGAGGGGTTCCTGTTGACCCAAAACCTCCATTCCCCCTATGCATGACCCCTGTTTCAGAACCTTGGCCTCAAAGGGAACTAACTGTGCCAGTCTAGTGCCTTTTGGAATATGGATAGGTGGCCTCCAAGTCTGGACCATGATCCCAATATTGCCTAAAAATTTTGCATCAATCAGTCTAGGTAAAAAAAAGCACCTTGTTTTGATGTGGATGATCTTCCTATCAGTAGAGCACTAAGTCCATAGCCCAACGATCCATTTCCTGTAGATGGTATGACCTCTACATTGGTGTTTGTCAAAGTGATGTCTACTGCTGTCTCCACGTCCACTCCTGCAGATCCTGGTTTTGCTGAGTGGAGGATGTCCAGGTAGCCACCTGGTTGTGGAGGAGCATTTGTGTGTTCCCCCTTCATGCTCAGTTTTGCGTTTCCCAAGGGGGTTCCATCTCTCTTGTATTTTGATTTACATTCGCTGGTCTGATGCCTGAACTTGTCACATCTGTTGCAGGTTTTTTTCACTTATGGCTAGTGAAGTAATAGAAGAACTCCTTAGTTCTAGAAACTGTTACTAATCAACACAGACTGTTGCTCAGCCAAAGCTGTGTTAAATTCCTGAACCCAGAGCAAGAGAACAGACTTCATAGAATTAGAAAGAGTTTATTTTTCTTTCTTTTATATAGCAAAAGGGAGAGTGCATATTAGAGTGGGGCATAGAGTAGGTGATTCGGGAAGTCTGTACTGTCTGATTACCTCAGCCAATGGGGAAAAGAAGAGGGTGATGCAGTGGAAAACTTAGGATAAAAAGGGGGCTGCATCCCCCAACCACTTGAAAGACCCCATGGGAAATGCACCATGGCTTCTCCCATTATTCCAATAAAGTTACCGGACTCCTCTGTCTCTTTTTGGGACAAAACCCTCTGGCAGCAGGGATTAATTTTCCTAAGAAAATGGGCACTCATCCAGGGTCCTTCTGCCATCCCATGGCAGTGAGTGGGAGCTCAAGGACCCCCTCACCCAGCTTTGGTGATCAGTTCCCTTTGGTGGCAGCCGGCACTGGGCAATTGGTTGAGTACCCAATAGTGTCCACTCGAGACAGAGAGTAGTGGACTAGAGGGTCCATGAAGAGTCCACAGGGAAGTACCACTGAAAATGTCACCAATCAATGGGATTTTTGGGGAGTAAACCTGAGAGGGCACCCATAGAGGGTAGCATAGATGTTATAGATGGATAATGAGATTATTTGCTCTAGCAATTAAGGGATAACTATTGTGTGAATATTAATAAAAGCTTTAGTGATGTATAGTTATGTTATTGTAGTTTAGATGTCCTCTGTTCTCCCCATAGTTCCCTTTCCCCCTCCAAGTTACAAGAAAGTAGTCTCCACCAATAAATGGTAAAGAAGAGCTGACTGACAGACTTTGGGCAGGGCCAGGGCTGGCTGATGCAACCCCCAGGGGTATAAAAGACTGAGCATCCATCTTGAAGATGAACTGGCCATGTGGTATCCATGAGGGCAGTTCTCAGCACTGCAAATTTTTCCTTATATAGTCCTTTTGTTGTATTTTTGTCAAGGTTTAATAAACCTTTTTAAATTTTCAAAGTGAGCAGTTGTTTCTCACAATAGGTAAAGCCAGCAACAGGTCCTGGCAAAAGTGATGACGATCCAGAAAGATCTCCGAAGAATCCCTTGGGAGAATGTTGAGGTAGTTTGCACCTTCTCCCAGAGGTAATTAAGGACAATTCATGCCCCGGGGGGGGCAATAAAAGGAGTTGAGAAGGGGTCTTGGCAACAGGGGACAGATGGTGTTGGTATGTTGGGAAAGGATTGGTGGAAGTAGAATGTGGAGGAATATGGTTAAGGCAAATAGTAGCAGAAGGCATTTATCATCAAAATTTGCCAGCTGATCCAGCTGCAGGTTCTTTGTATCCCCAGCTTCCAGGACAGGGAAAGTAAGGAAGTCAGGATTAAGAGGTGTTTCTTTATGCTGGGTGTACTGGCAGGGGCTGTGTTTGGACACTTTGTCAGGACGGGGACTGGCTCTAGTATATGGTGTATGGCAAAGAGGGTGAGTACAAAGAGGAGGAGCAAAGAATATCTGGGAAATGCAAATTATATGTGGTAGGATTAGGATTTTCTTTTAAGGACTTTGTTTGGGTCACTGGAGAAACAAATGATTTTGAGCTGTGTGAGAATGAGCACCCACAGGCAGTAGCTGGGCTGGGCGCTAAAGAAAGGGCAGAATAAAGCTCCTGGATGAGCTGGTTAGAAAGATACAGCAAGTGTATGCAAGAAGGGATGAGGAAAAGGTGAAGGCAAAGGAGATGGCAGTGTTCTTACTGCTGCGGAGGGATAAACCGCAGGGCCCAAGGGGGCCCCCGGGACAGAAGGGACAAGTTTGGCCACAAGGATGGGGCAGAGGCATTCCCTCCTCAGCAGGGGAGAGCCCACCCAAACAGTATATTGGAAGGAATCAGGGTACCATCTTCAAGGACACTGAAAGCAAGATTGCCTGCAGAAACAACTGGATCCTCAGAACGATCAAGTCCAGCAATTAATGGAGATGGATTGTTAGGGGTGTCAGGGGTTCCCGTTATACCAGGTATCCACTACACTGGAGCCCTTGATAACATTTAGGGTGGGTCCAGAATGGGAGGAGGTGTTTTTCTGGTAGACACAGGGGCCTCTCAATCCATTTTGAATTTTATCCCTTAAAGGGAAAAATTGTCAAGAAGTTCTTTATTTATTCAGGGGGTAAGTGGAAAAGAGGTAGGAATGTGTTTCTTTCAACCACAATTAATACATGTGGGGGTTAGGTTTGAAATGTATGAATTTCTGTTTGTTCCTACTTGTAATTATAAATTATTGGGAAGGGATTTGCTTGCTACATTGGGAATGCAAAATAACATTGTAAAAAGTGATACAGAAACTAACCCTATTGTAACTTTGTGTCAAATATCTAAGAGAGCCTATGCTACAGTAAACCCACAAGAGTGGGCAGTCCCAGGGAAACCTGGAAAATTAGCTATGGAGCCTCTCAAAACTACTTTGAAGCAACCAGGATAAGTGGTGTCTAAAAACAATACCCTCTTTTCCAAGGCAGGGAAAGAAGGGGTTGCAACCTATTACTGAGTCCCTGTTAAAGGCAGGTCTTTTGGACCCATGCATGGCTCCCTATGATACTCCTGTCTTGCCAGTTAAGAAACTGCATGAATGGACATCAGAAGGAATGCAGAATTTTAAAGTGTTAGGGGGAAAAAAAGCAGATTAACTGAAGCTCATGCCCTAGCCCTTCTGGACAGGGAAAAAGAATTTGAATTCTATGTGGATGTTTAACAGGACCATACTAAAATAATTTTACTATGGGAACACTGGATTACACGGCAACCTGTTTCCTACTTTTCTAACATCTTAAACCCAGAGGCCAGGAGGGTTAGGGTTAGGGTTAGGGTTATCAAGTGATAAATCTCCAGACCTGGGCTAGGGAAAATTTAGGAGATACCCCCTGGCCTAAGGGAGAAAATGTGTTCATTAATGAGCCTTCACGGGTAGTAGAAGGGAAGCAAGTTACAGGAGACACTATTATTAAGGGAAGGAAATTAGAAGAAGGAAGGATGTTGCTGCCCACATGGTCAGCTCAGACTGTGGAGCTGTATGTGCTTGTAAGAGCCTGTGAATTAACATTCTTACTGATTCGAAGCATGCATGTGGAATGGTACACACGTTTAGAAATCTGTGGGAGGAAAGAGGTTTATTAACCTGCAGGGGAAAATACATTAGCGCATGAGAGCTTAATTACTCCTCTCTTGGAGGTGGTAAATTTACCAAAAAGGGGGCAATGATGTGTTGCAATATGACACGAAATAAACAACACTCGCACTCTGAGATGTCCAAGGCAAAAAGGAGATAGTTTAGTTCCGAACCTCAATATTAATAGAATTCCAAACGTGACCATGGATTGGAGGATGAAATTGCCACCTCTCCAACCACACTGGTAAAACCAACAGTCCATCAATTCTTTCCTCCTCCAGAAAGGAATGCAAAACAATCATTATTTACATGAAAAGTGCATGAGAAACTCCATTACAAAAATGTAAACATCAGAAGGCTTGGAAGAACATAGAAGAACAGGGAGACAATGATGTACGTTAGGGGACATCAGGCAGGGTACTTGGAGGAGGCAATAGGCAATTGACTGGTGGATGAAGAAACTCAGAAAGGAATACTTTTGCCAGAACTCTCGAAGACTCTCCTGTTGAGAGTTTTTTGCAGGACAATGGACATATGCAACATATGCACAATCCAGCCTTCATAGAAACTGAGTAAGGTCACCATGCCCTTGAAGGACACAAAAGGAGAACATGCTCAAAAGCAGACAGTTCAGGATGCAAAGGTAGACAAGAAAACCGCAGCGAGATGCATGAAGAAGAAAGACTACTTAAAATTAACTGAAATATTAAAATGCGTGCGTAAAGGATTTAACCAATCATGTATTAGCTTGAGGCGTGAACAATAGAGAACAGTATAAATATGTCTTGCTTTTTGTAATAAATCGGCTTCGCTTGATCATATTGATCATGATGTGATGTCCCGTTAATGATCCTCCGCATATTTTGTTGCCCGAGCAAGGGACCCTGTCATGGTTTGATGCTGGCGCAATGCCGGTGCCCCCATGAAAATATATTTTCCCTAGTGTCTGCTGTGAGATGTGACCAGGAATAGAGCAAAGCAGGCTCCAACTTAGTAATAAAGAAAAAAAACTTTATTAACCTACAACTATATGTAAAAAGAAACACACACAGAACTCAGAATGAAAACCTTCCAAAACCATTCCTCCTCCCCCCACCAAATTTCCAGTACATCACAATAAGACAAAACCGTGGATTCTCAATTCAGTTACCGCCCCTCAGATCATCAACTCTCAGTCCATCACCACCCTTCAGATAATCAACTCTCAGTTCATCAAGAAGAGAGGAGTCCCTCTTGTACCATAGGCTTCCCCTGGAAACACAGTTGAAACCTCATGTGTTTCCATGTCACACGTGGCACAGCCCGGAGAACATTTGCCATTGTGACATCTTCCTTCCATGCCTGCCCCAGTGCTCTCACCACTGCACATGGACCAGAGCTGCTTCTAGGGTTTCCTTTTTAAGGATGCTTTGCCCAGTTCCAAAAAAAGCTCAGAGTCTCTCACTTTCGGGACACCTGTCCCCCCCAAATTCACCCCCTGGGGCCGAGGGGTCTCAAGAACAGAGATCCTCTTCTTCCCTGAAGATCGAGGGCACCAACCACCCTCCTCACCTGTTGTCTCTGTTCACGCACTCCTTCGCATAACAACACTGCACTCTTGGCTCCAAGCCATTGCCTTCCCCCTAAATGCAGTCTCTGTGTCACAGGAAAAATGGTTCTGTCCATGGCTATACAAATGGTTCTGTCCATGGCTATACAAGAAAAGTCCAGCCAAAGGCCACTCCATCATCTCCTCCCACTCAGGATTCTTCTCAACTTCTTCGGACATCTTTCATTTGCACAAACTTTCATCACACTTGCCCATTTCCTGCTATTCCATCTCTATCTCTCTCCTCATTCAGATCCAGGAGGATCAGTATTTGTAAGGTTTCCATCATCCAAGAAAATGGTTAAAATCCTGGGCTCTGCCTGCCCAGAACTCTCCCAAGGCTTCTGGGCACCTCCCCGCTGCACCGCCCCTACCCCCCGTTCTCCTTCTCGGCCGGCCATGCTGCCAGCACATGATATCGAATTTCAAGGTGGCACAAGCACAGGCACAGGCTCTCTCTCTCTCCGGGGATGGGGGGGAAGGGGGGGGGGGGGGGGCTGCCTGGTGCCTCTCAGTGTTCCTCCACCCTTCCATCCTACAGGGGCCTTCACCTCCCTTCTCTGTCCAAGGCCCCAGCCTACCTCACCTGGCCGCATGGCTTCCTCTCCCCGCCCAGCCCACAGCTGGGCAGGGGAGCTCTGACCTCTTTCACCCACCGGAACCAAGAAAAAGTTTTCCTGGGAGTTCCCTACTTTTAACCCCCTGTGTTCTCAGAGGTGTATCCATGTCCTCAGTGGCCACACCAGGTGCCAATATTCAAATCTGAGCACCTATTGGTTTGACCACCAAACTCCCAAAAAACTCACTTCCTTTTCAAACCAGGACAGACCTGAAGACGGCTATTTCACTGCTGTGAGAGGT
This sequence comes from Diglossa brunneiventris, assembly GCA_019023105.1. NCBI lineage: Eukaryota > Metazoa > Chordata > Aves > Passeriformes > Thraupidae > Diglossa > Diglossa brunneiventris. Next base: position 95,047,298 of record CM032352.1, on the reverse strand, counting down.
ACAGTGACAGCCTTCGGGAGGCGGACAAGCGGTTGAAAGTATCCTCGCTGCCCTGGCGAGAAGCAAAGGTGGATAAAGGAGCTCCAATTGAAGAAGAATTGATCTTGCCCTGATCAGGTGAGCGGCCGGGGACAAATGGGGTTGGACCATGAAAGAGATGGGGTCCAGAAACTCCTCCAACATATCCTCTCTAAGAGAGGGCAGAAATATGATGCTTCCACTCTGAAGAGACTTATTTACTGGGCATGGGAACGAAACCTCATACCAGGAGCACAGGTCACTTTTGAGGTATCAACATGGGAAGTGGTGGGCGGCATGTTGTGGGACTGTATTTCTTCAGGAGGATGCGAGGCTAAAGAGGCATCTAAATATGCTACCCTGTGGAAAAACATCATAGTGGTATTACGGGTGATGAAGGCGGAAAAGAAAGCCACTGCAGAAACTTGCGTTGCTTTTTCCCCAAGCCCCAACCCTGAGCCACAGGCATTTCCTGCTAGCAAGTTATTTTCAACTACATTAGACGTTCCTTCGCACTGCACAGGACCCTCTAGCCCAGTTCCACTAACCAAAGAGGAACTGAAAACCTCAGGACCCTCAGATGAGAAACAGAGTCAAGAAGCAGGCTCCCTCGGAGGTTCCAGCTGCCAACCCAAGAATAAAAGTATACAGGAAAAGGGGGCAGCTGATGGTGAAGTTTTAGAAATAACACACTCATCATCTGAAGATGAGGCTGAAGAAGAAAAGACAGATTCAGGATCTGCCTCGGTAGAGGAGGAATCAAAAGCTTTGGTAGTCAATTTGCAGAAGTTAGTAATTCAATAAAGCAATCGAGTCACTCCCCAAAAGGACTATTCTTTTGAAAGGAGGGAGCTGCCAGCTATTTTGAGCTCTGAAAGGGCTCTCGAGGAGTGGAGGGGGAGGCGGATACCCCCCTCGACCATGGAAGTTCGGGAGTTAGAGCTAGATCCCGAAATAGAAACAGCACAAAAAAGAAAATGGAAAGGAGTTATTACAGAAGCAATAATTGAGGGGACATTTTCCCCTAGTGCTATAGAAGCCTTCCCTGTGGTAACCCAAGCTGCAGGGCGAGGATGGGAGCTATTTGATTGGAAGATATTAGAAAAATTGAAAAGCCTCGTTACACAATATGGCTTGAAATCTCAATTAGCACAATCGTATTGCAATTCATTTTTACATCAGATACCTTTATTCCAGCTGATGTTCATACTCTGGTTAGATTAATCATGCCCCCTCATCAGCAGATTCAGTTTTATAAGAATTGGGAAGGGGCATGTAAAAAAGAGGAAGCAAGACCTTGGGCTCAGGGGGACCCATTGTTTGGAATTACAGCACAACAGTTATTAGGAGAAGGTCCCTGGTCCACAGCAACTGCCCAAGCCCGAAGTATCGATGAATTTTTGCATTTAAGCCAACAACTTGCATACAGCTCAATCCTTGCATTGCCTGATGGGCTGCATACTCAGGCTTTTACACAGATATGTCAAGGGGGAAATGAGGACTTTGATAAATTTGTAGACCGCTTGCATAGAGCTATTTATGATCACCCCGATTTGGAATCAGAAACAAAGCAGAAGCTGTTTAAGATGCTTGCCTTTTATAATGCTAGCGATAAGACTCGGCAGATTTTAGGCACATTGCAAAAGGGAGCTGTCAGCGATGGACAGAGACGGGAAGACTGACTCGGTGATCAGAATCCAATTTTATTGTGGGATACAAGCGCTTATATACTATTTCAGGGAGACTAGTAATGTGTACTACAATGATTAGGTTAAAATCACATACACAAACTTATGCATATAACAATATCTCTTGCTTGCAGAGTTTAATGGGATTTTCTTTTTCCAGTAAATCCGTTTGATTTAATCTTCTTGCAATCTAGGTCTAATTTTCAAAGTTTCGTTTGCTTTTGCCAAGGCATCCTGTTATCAAATCTCTTATGTTAACCAGGTCCAAAGTCCATCATCTGTCTTGTGTCCCCCATCATTCCAACAGGGAGCAGAAGTTGTTGACATGCTAGAATTAATAACTAGAACCACAGAGAGACAAAAGGCTGCCTATGTGGCTGCTGCGGTACAAGACGCCATAAAGCCACTACTTTCAAAATTAGAAAAGAAGGCAGAAGGGAAAAATGTCAAATGTTTTGGGTGAGGGAAGGTCGGACATGTACGGAGTCAATGTCAATCTGTGCCAATAAAGAAATTTTGCTCCATCTGCAAGAAGGATAATCACCACACGAGAGACGGCAGGTTCCAGGGAAACGGACCATGAAGCGCAACCCCAAGCGTGAAGACACAAGCTCGGGGAGCAGCATGGGTGGCTCGACCCCCTCTGGTGGACTTTACTCATTCCAATCTGCAACTCCTGGAAGCGCCAGAATGGACGTGAAAACCACAATAGACCTTACCATCACTGACTCTGCAGTACATCTGGTAGAGACTAATGTAAAAGGACCTCTGGGGGGTGGGCTTAGTGCTTTCCTGTTAGGAAGATCATCTGCTAGCAAAAGGGGACTGGATATAATTCCTGGGGTTAATGATGCAGACTATCAAGGGGTTATCAAAATTATGGTTAGGACATTTTCCCCTCCTGTATCTATCCCTAAAGGATCATTAATTGCTCAACTTGTTCCTTCTAAGTCTTGTGTTCCCTGTACAGGATTGAAGGAGCGGGGAACAGGCGGTTTTGGTTCCACAGGTAACCCAGAAGTGTATTGGGCAATGGATATTATGAGAGGTAAACCGGATAAGCAGGTAACCCTGACACATTCCAATGATAATTCTATTACCAAGAGACTCACAAATGATACTGGAGCAGATGTAACAATCATTTCAAGCACTATATGGCCCAAAAATTGGCCAGTAGTCAATACTGTTTTGGGAATTGCAGGGATTGGTGGAACTCAAGCAACTTGATTAAGTAGGGAGGTAATTACTTTTACTTTCCCAGATGGAGCGAGCGTAACAAGACCCTATGTCACACAGACTCACGGAAATTTGCTAGGTTTAATTGGCGGGGATTTGTTAAGTCAACTGAAGGCCGCAATTGTCACACAGCCTTTTCAATAGCAGCCACTGGGGGGCAGCCAATCCTCAAAATTAGCTGGACTACCGATACCCCTGTATGGATTGATCAGTGGCCGCTGCCAAAGGAAAAGCTGCTCAAGGTTCAAGAGTTGGTTCAAGAACAACTTGAGGTTGGTCATATAAGACCATCAACTAGCCCATGGAACACGCCTATTTTTGCAATTCCTAAAAAGAGTGGGGAATGGAGGTTGTTGCATGATCTTAGAGCAGTCAACGCAGTAATGCAGAGTATGGGAGCATTACAACCTGGACTCCCATCCCCTGTTATGTTACCTGAGTCCTGGGATTTATTGATCTCAGACTGTTTTTTCACTATTCCCTTACACCCTGAGGATACCAGTCATTTTGCTTTCTCAGTCCCCTCCATCAACAAAGCAGAACCCTACAAGAGATATGAATGGGTATTTTTGCCACAAAGAATGCGTAACTCGCCCACTATGTGCCAGGTTTATGTAGCCTGGGCATTAGAGCCAGTCCGGCAGCAATTTCCTAACTGTAATATATATCATTACATGGACGATATCTTGGTGGCAGGACAGCAATTGGACTTTGAAAATGTTTTAGCAAGCATGACAACTATTCTAGAACAGAGAGGGTTGAAAATTGCCCCTAAAAAGGTACAGCGTTCAGCTCCATGGAAGTATCTTGGGTGGCACATTGATCAAGCTGTAGTGAAACCTCAGAAGATTACCATTACTACCAAGATAAAAACTGTACATGATGTTCAAAAATTAGTAGGAGATAGACAATGGATTAGAACTATTTGTGGAATAACTAATGAAGAACTTGAACCGTTAATACAGCTGCTGGGTACCTCATCCCAGGCAGATGAGTGCTGATCGCTGGATAGGACGCAACAACAAGCCTTGGAACACATAGTCTCAAAGGTTGCCACAGCACATGCGCATTGCTTGATCGAAGGTGTCCCAGTTCAATTGACGATCATCAACCGTAGCAAGGAGGGTGACCAGTATGCCAAACATCCTTTTGCAATAATTTGTCAATGGACAGAGACTCGGGCTAATCCTTTAACCATTCTGGAATGGGTATTTTTACCTGTGCGACAGCCTAGAACCATTACCACTCGCCTAGAAGTATTTGCTCAATTAATCATGAAAGGCAGAGGGAGGATACTAGAAATTTGGGGACAGGAACCATATGCTATTGCAGTACCTTTAGCCAATTGGTACCTAGAATGGGGAATTAGGCATTCTGTACCCTTACAAATAGCCTTTACTGATTATGGTGGAAGAGTTCACAATACCTATCTGCAACATCGCGTGTTGTCCTTGTTAGAGCAGCAGCAGCTGGAGGACAGACCGTGGCGATCTGAATGTCCGGTACTAGGACTAACAATATTTACTGATGCAGGCAAACAGTCTAAAAGGGCTGCTTGTACGTGGCAGCAAAAGGGTTCATGGAATCAGCATATAATTCCTGGGGAAGTAGGAGATACATTGCAAACCTTGGAGTTGAAGGCAGTTATTTGGGCCTTTGAGAATTGGAACGATCAGGCTATTAACATTGTTTCTGAGTCACTTTATGTGGTTGGGCTGTGTACAACGCCTCCAAAGGGCGGTAGTTAAGGAAGTTAATAACAAACATTTGTATTCACTTTTAAGCCGACTACTGAGAAATTTGAACCAACGCTGACAGGAGTATTTCATTACTCATGTTCGCAGTCATCAAAATCTCCCTGGTCTGTCTGAAAGTAACACTCAAGCTGATTGGTTGGTAGCCGCTGTCTGGCCAATGCCAACCTCCCATAAATTTCAACAAGCAAAAAATTCTCATGCCTTTTTACATCAATCTGCAAAGATGTTGGTTAAACAATTTGGTATCCCCCTCACTGATGCCACAGGCATTGTACGATCCTGCCCAGATTGTCAAAGGGATGGCATTGGCTTAAGCACTGCTGTTAACCCAAGAGGTTCCCAACCTTTGCAATTATGGTAAATGGATGTAACAAATGTAGCAGAATTTGGCCAGAAGAAGTTTGTGCATGTGTGTATTGATACTTAGTCTTGTGTTATATGGGCTACCCCTTTAACAGGTGAGACAGCACGTTGCTGGAGTGCTCTCCCAAAAATCCCGGCTACCAGCAGCACACCAGCAGCCCAGGAGCAGCAAGCCATCGGTTAGAGCGGCAGCTCCGGTGTGGAGACGGGGCTCACCAGGCAGGCTGCCTAGGGTGCCTACCCACGTCTGAAAGGTGGGAATAGCTGCACCCCGAAAGGATGAGGAAAGCTGCCAGACGACGCCAGCGGGAGATAAAGGGGCGACAGACGATCCGGGCCAACAGACGGGTTTATTAACCCCTCACAGTCCGGGACCGACTGCGAGGAACAAAGGGTGCAATAGTGTTATAAAGGGAGGGGGATGGGCAGTCGAGAACAAATCAACTTGCGGGGAGAAAAAGATAGACATAACATCAAAACCAATGAAAATGAAAGCAGGGAGGGGTTCCCACTCCTGACCCAATCACCATCTGTACCCTAAGGAATCCTCTAGAAAGAGGCATGGGTACGGGGGGGATTGGCAGGAGGCTGGGAGGGGAAATACAAATGACTGATCAAACAAACTTGAGGGGTGATTGGATGGAAGGATAGGGGCAGGGGAAGGAATAACTGACTGACATAAAATTTGATACATGGGGGAGGTGGGGACGGCAGACTGACAGGTCTAAGGCGGGAAAGGGAGAACCGGGGCAGAACCATTTTTCACATAACCAGGGGGGGAACGGGATAAACCAACTGGGGATACATAGAACTTATAAAACTTACATAGAACTTGAATACTGAACACACCACAACAGCACGTCATGTTGAGAAACATTTGTACAATTGCTTTGCAGTGTTGGGAGTCCCTTTAGCGATCAAGACAGATAATGGCCCTGCTTATTGTTCTTTAAAGTTTCAACATTTCTGCAACTTATGGGGTATTCAATATGATACCGGTATTCCACACAACCCTACAGGTCAGGCAATTATTGAGCAAGCCCATCAGACGTTCAAGGGCATACTTCAAAAACAAAGAGGGGGAATGATAGGGTTATTCCCAGAAGAAAGGACAGCTAAGGCTATCTTTGTACTTAATTATCTCAGAACAACAGGAGATAGGGACGAACCACCAATTCTTGTGCATCATGCCCTCATACGTAGGCCAAGTCAGGAATTACCTGATGGTATTCAAGTCATATTTAAAAGCCCAGAAACGAGGATGTGGGATGGGCCAGCAACAGTGAAATTAATAGGAAGAGGTTACATATGCTTACTTACAGATAAGGGAATTAGCTGGATTCTGGCTAAGTGGGTGAAACCTTACCTAAAGTCACATCTGTCAGTTAATGCTCTGTCCAGAAGCAGAATGTCGTCGACAACACCGACTCCAGACGCAGCTGAACCCGATACTCCAGCACCTGACGGTTGAACAACACTTGAACTTTTTTCCACAGCTATTAACAGATGTGGGCCAACTACCTGGACCTGGGGTTACAGTAACCAGTAACGACAGCTTACCACCACTTCCAATACAGGTCTTAAACCAAATTGAATGAGCTTGTTCTGTTCATGGCTATTTTTGCAAACCATGGATCAGGGTCCAGTGTGTTAAATGCAAACTGAAGTGGTGGCGACAAGTCCCTCAGGAAAATAATCTTTTCATAGCTCGCAGGAAAAAGCAAAAATTTAGCTCTACTAATTTAGCTTGCAAAAGATGTTTTAGTATACTTAATACTCTTAATGTTGAGCATGCATTAGAAATATTTTTAGGGCCTAGTCATAGAAGACAACCTCCCCCTGAACCCCTTAGAGGGATATTTCTACAACGTTGGAATTTTTAACCAGGATTTAGCCCTTATTGAAACACAGGATCAGTGAAGTTTGCTTTGGATTCAATTTCAATTGGCAAAACAGGCAATAGCAAATCAAATTGTATTGCAAAGTCAGATTACAGATGCAGAGTGTGGGAGAGGAATAGCAGTGCCACAACAGCATCACATTTCTGACAGTCAGTGGGACGAGGCCAAAGAATATTGGCTAAAGCATAGCCGTGATCAGCAAAGGTGGCAATTGTCCCGCAAATAATATTGATGATAATCGTTACGATAATAGGAAAAATGCAGGGTTTGCATAACATTGATCAGCGAACAAACATGTGGCTTACATGGGCTAATCAAACAGGGCAGGAATCAATTAGTTTATCATTGGCTACACCTTCTGATCCTTTCGTACTTGTTTAATTGGAGTTCCATTAGATTCGATGGAAGAATTTGGACCTTGGACTAAAGCCATGGTGCACAAAAATTTAAACGATGCTTGGTCAAGTTGGTGCACAGTCCAATGGTGGAATATCCTGGGCAGACCAACCTCTTCAAATTAGTGTGACACTTTTGGGATTCCAATGAACCCCCTGGGAGCACAAGCTTTTACAATTGCCCAGGGATTGAATATCACTGGCATGGAGCCACAGGAGCTAGACATCCTGGGTTCTATGCCAGGCAATTACTGTCTATTTTTGGGGTATTATTCTGTGGGCTCAGATTTGTTTAGCATAAAAGAGGGACGACCAAAAAATGATAGCACTTGGATATCCCCTGGCTCCTCATGGTACTATAATACCACAGATTATTGTAACAATTGGATAAGGCCTTTACCAATAGAGCAAGGTGCAGCTAAAATGCTACCTCCTGGGGTTTTCCTCATTTGCGGGGATAGAGCCTGGCCTGCAGTGCCCCAGAAAGCATTGGGAGGACCATGTTATTTTGGCAAACTAACATTGTTGGCCCCAAACATCCACCAGATGCTTAACATCAGTCACAAGTCCCAGCGCTCGAGACGTAGTGTGCATCAGTTGGGCCCTGAATGTAGAGATGAAGTACAATTATGGGACTCACCATCAGATATATTGGCATCATTTTTCACGCCAGGAGTAGCCTTGGCACAGGCCCTCACACAATTAAGGCGACTAGCGTGTTGGGCAGGGAAACAAATTAACATCACGCCCATAGTGCTAGATGAACTCACTACTGATGTTGATAGCATACACCATGCTGTGTTGCAAAATAGGGCTGCCATAGATTTTTTATTGCTAGCACAAGGGCACGGGTGTGAAGATTTTGAAGGGATGTGTTGCATGAACCTCTCTGATCACTCTGAATCAGTTCACAAGAAAATTTTGCAACTTCAAGAAAACATGAAGAAACTTACAGTTGTTAATAACTCTTTTGATGAGTGGTTAAAATCTTGGGGCATGACTGGTTGGCTTAAAGACATGGTTCGCTTTGGCATTATGGTTTTTTGCATTATTTTAGTGATTTTGCTTATAGTACCCTGCTTATTACAGTGTGTGCAAAGAATAACTGAACATGCTATTAATTCAGTCTGGCTTGGGCAAAAACAAGACAGGGGAATTGTTGAGAATTTTTTGCAGGACAATGGACATATGCAACATATGCACAATCCAGCCTTCATAGAAACTGGGTAAGGTCACCATGCCCTTGAAGGACATGAAAGGAGAACATGCTCAAAAGCAGACAGTTCAGGATGCAAAGGCAACCAAGAAAACTGCAGCGAGATGCATGAAGAAGAAAGACTAACTAAAATTAACTGAAATATTAAAATGCGTGCGTAAAGGATTTAACCAATCATGTATTAGCTTGAGGCATGAACAATAGAGAACAGTATAAATATGGCTTGCTTTTTGTAATAAATCGGCTTCACTTGATCATATTGATCATGGCGGGATGTCCCATTAATGATCCTCCGCACCCTCCCTTTGCTCCCAGTGACTCAGTCACTGCCACAGAAACTGTCTTTTCCACCAGAGGAGCTGGAGATAATTAAAAAGAGTGGGGCAGAGAAAAAAGGGAATAATTGTTTGACAAGGGATGGCAAACAATGGAGACCAGAAGCTTTGGCCATACAAGTATTAGAACAACTCCATGAAAGGAGTCATTGGAACTCTCGAGGATTGGCAGAAGCCTTCCTCCAGATGTATTTTGCTGTGGGTCTTTTTAGTCTGGCAAAAGCAGCTGTTGAAGTTTGCTTGATTTGTGCTTAAGCCAATAACAGGGTTACAAAGAAAGCTGCCAGGGGAGGGAGGCCTTGGGCTGTATGTCCCTTCTAAAGATGCCAAGTGGATTTTACTGAGATGTCCCAAGTGGGAAGGCTTAAATATCTTCTGGTAATAGTATATCAGCTAACAAGGTGGCCAGAAGCATTCCCCGGCTGCTTCAGCAGCTACAGTGTCACTGTCATATTTTCTGAAAAATGCCCTTTGATCAGGATTCTTCTCCTGGGAAGCTGAGAAGCCTCAGAGAGAAATGTAAACAATAATTATCTGATTCGCTTCTCCCTGTTTTGCTGCTTTGGAATGTGGTTTGGACATTGTTTACCAACAGGTGAATGTTTGATTGGTTCCATGTGAATTGTTTTAACTTAATGGCCAATCACAGCCAGCTGTGTTGGGACTCTGGAAGGAGTCATGGGTTTTTATTATTCATTCTTGTTAAGCCTTCTGTCTGTATCCTTCTCTTTCTTTTAGTATAGTTTTAGTATAGCATTCTTTAATATAACATAATATCATAAAATAATAAATCAGCCTTCTGAGAACATGGAGTCAGATTCTCATGTCTTCCCTCATCCTGGGGACCCTCACAAACACACTAATTGGTGACCCCGAGTGTGGCATGGATCACCCCTTCATGGATTTGAAGGACAAATGGTGACCACAGACGTCTGCTGTAGTCTGAGCTCAAGAACTGAGATCCTGGATTCGGGCAGAGTTCACAGCCAAGGCTGCACACAAAAGAATCTCCTGAGTTTTCCCAGACATAGCTGTCCGGAGACCATCGCAGCACAGAGCTCTGATGCCGAGAAGTCTGAACGCTGTCTCAAGGTACTGTTAACTCTTCCCCTCCTGAAAATACTGCCCTTTGCAAAATGTGGGCTGAAGGTTGGGAAGGGGTACGTTCAGAAACGGAGATTCAATTTACTCCTTCATAGGAGGACGTTATTTCGTTGTGGAGATCTTGGGGTCTACAGGAGAGAATTCATATGGTGAAGAGACATTTCTATAAGTTTTTCAGATGGGCAAAGTATAATGGGTTTTTTGCAGATCTCACATGCTCGCTCGACCTGAGCATCTGGGAGTCCATGGATCCCTATATTTGGGAGAAATGCGAATGGGGGTTTGGTCTCCCCCGAATTTATCCAGCGTTCACAGCGCTTTTCTCTGTTTTGAATGGGAGAGCGCCCTTGGTGGGGCTCCTCATCTCGTGGAGGGGGCTGTATGCCCCCCCGCCAGTGCCAGCGGTAGAAGTATCCATCCAAGGACACAAACTGCTGGTTCCCAGCCCCCCCCCCCGCATTGCGGGGGGGCGAGGTTTTGCCCACGGCTGAGGAGAAGTTTTTTCTGCTTCTCTGGAGCATGTGCCAGAGGAGCCGCTTTTTTCCCCCCCTCCTTCCCTCCGGGGAGGTGGGTGTGAGCAAGCCCCGCCGGCCCCGCGGACGCTGCCACTTTCGCTCTCCCTGCCCGCGGCTCCGCCGGCCCCCGTGGTGGCCCTTCCAGCACAGTTTGTCATCGTTCCGATTGCGGAAGCACCGCCTCTCGCTGCTTCGCCCAGGGTTGCCAGGCAACGCGATCGACAGCAGTGGCAGCCTGGCTCCATGAAAGAGGGTGTCTCCGCCACTGCCTGCCAGCCCGAAAAGGCTGCGGCAGGGCTGAGCGAGCTGCCCCGCAGCCCGGCAGACGGGCCTGCCACCTGCCAGGCTGGCCCTGCCGGCTCCACAAACCGCGCCAGCGCTGCCGCTCCCGGAACCCGGAGAAGACGCGGCTGCCGCCTCCCTGCCTGTGGTGCCTGCTCCCTCTGCATTGAGCCTGGCGGGAGACGCGCTCCCGCCGACCCCGCCAGCCCCCCCAGCGGTCCCGCCGTCTTCAGTGGCTTTGTCCTCCACGTCAGCCTCTGCATCGGACCCTGCAACCAGCCTGTCCCACAGCGGAAGCGGCCCAGCTCGACTGCTCAGGGCCAGTGCCGCAAGAGTGAACACTTTCAAACTCAGTGTTTTTCTGGGACACAGCATTTTTCGCGGGCCGATTCGCGTTTTGTCGGGGGCTTCTCTCCGGGGGTTGGAATGCATGACTCCCCCCACGCGCCCCAGCGGCGTGGGGGGGGGGGTGGCTCCCGGAGGTGCCATCTCTGGCCCCAAGCCTGGAGGGGATGCGGGCGGTGCCGAAGGGCAGAAAGCGGGAACACTGGCATTTACATTGCAGGGGTGGGGGGCACAGCGGAAAGCGAGCATTGCTCATTTGCTCTGGGGGAAGATGACCCCCAGATCCGGGATGCAGATCTTCGGGAAACCTTCCCCCCCTCAGCTGCCGGCGTGTGCCCGTGGTTCTGGGGGGAGGGGGAGGAATCGCTTGGTCACTCCTGCTGCCAAGGCCAAGGCAGTATGGTGCGGGTGGGCTATGAGAACAAAGAGCCCGCCCCTCAGGCCAGGTCTGGGCTGCTTGGCCCATTTCCCTGGGCTGGGGCCTCCGCCTTGCCCGCTGCCGGGTTTGGGGGCTTTGATCCCCCTACCCGGACCTGGGCCACCGTTCTGTGGGCCGGGTCTGGGGTCCTTGGTCCATCCACTAGGACCAGGGCCCCCGCAGGGTCCTAAAAACCCTAGGCTGCTGCTGAGCATTCAAAAAAAATTATTTAAATTAAATAAAATTTTAAAAAGTGGAAAAAGTGGAAAGAGCTAGCAGCTCAAAGTATTCGAAGCCACAAATTAGCCTCAGGCCAAGTGGTTCAATTAAGGGCTGTGGCCAGAGCATTCCAGAAATTTTCTCAAAATTGTTTTATAACTGTTGATGATTTTCTTTAGCAGTTCTTTGTTTCAGGATTCTGCAAGTCTGTTTCAGGACCAAGAAGGACCGTTCAGGCATGTCAAAGAGGAACTTCTTCAGGCCATGGACTTTCTCCTGAAACTCATCTGTTTGGACTTGAAACAATGAACATTCTTTGCATTGTTTTTTGCATTTCTTATATTGTAAGCCTTGTTTTAGTGATATGATAGAATTTGATTTTCTACAGGTAAAGAATCTCCTTGATCATTCCACATCAGCACCTGGTTGAGGTTTTGATTGGCAACAGATAAACCTCTTGAGATGTGTTTGTTCTCTCTTCTGCAAGGGCCAAGCAGAAGGATTGCAAACACAATTTTTTTTAAAATTTGAATTATATAAAAAGGGTGAAATGTCACTGTCATATTTTCTGAAAAATCTTCTTGGCCCGGGATTCTTCTCCTGGGAAGCTGGGAAGCCTCAGTGAGAAATGTAAACAATAATTATCTGATTCGCTTCTCCCTGTTTTGCTGCTTTGGAATGTGGTTTGGACATTGTTTACCAACAGGTGAATGTTTGATTGGTTCCATGTGAATTGTTTTAACTTAATGGCCAATCACAGCCAGCTGTGTTGGGAGTCTGGAAGTGTGAGAAAGACATTCTGTGCTGTCCCTGTGAGCTGGCGGGGCCTCCTGAAGATAAGGAGAAGCCCTATATCTCTCCTGAAGGAATGCCAAGGTCATTACCACGGAGACCAGAGGAAGGAGAGAAAGTTGGGAGATATGGACTCTGGCTGGCTCGCAGAGTGACATGGCTCTTTGGTTGTCTACTGAGAACTTTGTTTCTCTTTTATGGCCAATGGGCACTGTATATGTGTTAGATGGGTGTCAATATTTGGAGGAACTATAAAAGCTACGTTGGTTTAATAAAATCTCTTTCACCCTTTTGATGGAGTCGTGTATTATTGTACTGTGTCGCGCTCTATAGCGACATCTGGTGGCCGTCCTCCGTGATTACAACGGGACTGTAAAGAGAGAAAAAAAAAAAAAAGTTGAAGGGTACCCTAAAATATGAGTGAAGGCAGCAGGGTTGCTGCGAAGGTCCGGACCTAATTCAGACGTCTGATTTGAGGTGAGCGATTGGGAAAAATAATGGGAAATAATTTATCAAAGGAGGAAATGATTGTTTTGTCCACGTGGAAAACTTTACCGAAAAGAAAAAATGTTCAAACTTCAGATTATTCGCTTCACGGTTTACTGATATGGTGCAAATCACAGGACTTTGAAGCTGATGCCGACACTGCCTTCAGTGTCCGGGCATGGACAAAAGTTGGGAAGAGACTATGGGAAGTGATATCTAAGGGGGATAAGACCGTTGTTGATTTGGCTGCTACTTGGAGGCTGTTGTATGAGGCATTGAAGGAATGGAAAGTAGAACAAGATAGAGAGGAGGAATTGGAGGAGCAGGAATTGGAGCAAGAAACTGGAGTAGAGGAACAGGAGGAAGATGAGGCTGAGCCTGTCGATGTATCTTCCCTGAGGAGGTTGCTGCAGCTGCTGCTGCTGTGGAGCTCCCCCCAAGGTTTGCTATCGTGAGAATTAAACAGCAGGCTGGGACTGTTCCTCGGTATTTATCTCCTAAAGACTATGTTAAACCTGTGTATACTTCGCCTGCTCAACAGCTAGCAGAATTGAGTGCTAGACCAAAATATCTTACGCCTGCACAGCAACTAGCAAAAATGAATTTACAGAAGAAGCGAAGTGAAAAACAGGCTGGGTCACCGGCCCTCTGTCTCTCCCTGGGCCGTCTGCTCCCCCCTCACCCTCCGTTCGGTCGGCTGCTCCCCCCCATCCTCCCCTCGGTCAGCTGCTCCCCCCGCACCTCCCCGCGGCTCAGCTGCCCCTCCCGTACCCGTCCCTCGGTCGGCTGTTCCTCCCCCACTCTCCCGTGGTTCGGCTGCTCCCCCCCCCCCCCCCTCCCGCTTTCCCTTGAGCCGTCCGCCCCGCCTCTGCCTTCCTTCAAGTCGTCTGCCTCCTCCTCATGTTCCCTTGAGCCAGCCACCCCCTCTCTGCCCCCCTTCGAGCTGTCTGCCTCCGCTCCACCCCCCGTTGAGCCGTCTGCCCCCCCCGCTCCTTCCCGAACTAGTCGAACAAATGCAATCCTTAACATTGTGTCCTGCCCTGTCTAGTGACAGCTCTGAGGATGAACTGCCGGTTATAAGTACATCTGAAAAGACACAGGAGTCTGTTTCTGTTAAACCTCGTAGCAGATCCAGGTCTGCTGTTTCTTGGACTTTGCCTCCCTGCCAGGTGGCTGTGACTCCTCGACATCCTTTGCACTTTTGGGAGCATGTAAGAATGAAAGCAGCTGAAGTAGGAGATTGGAATTTGTTAGAGAAAATAGGTCCACCTAGAAGGATGGTGTGAGAATTTTCCTAAAACCACAGGAAATTCAATCTGATAATGTTTCTCACTTTACTGTCAAAGGTGTGCAGGATTGGGCAGAAGGTGAAAAGATTAAATGGACTTCTCACACCTCTTACTATAGATGGGGGGTAAATGAGTGTTCCAAAATCACTGCTTTTTGCCCGACAGCTCCAAGCATAATTCCTTCACTACAGAGACCAGATGATTTCAAGAACCCAGCACATTACCCAGGACAACCTGTTTTTGGTGGACCCCCCGCTGCTGTAGGGGAAGTACCACTGCTGTTCAAAACCTCTCTGACAATTCCATTGTTCTAACTTTCTCTGCCTCTTCGTGGCAGAGTCTGTTGTGTTTACTTTTGCAGAAGAACTCCGAGGGACACGAAGACCTGATAAACCAAGATAACACTAGTGATGGACAACAGAAATAATGTTTTCCCTTCCCTTTATGGTAACACCAGGTGATGATATTACACATAACATAATTTAACTGAACTTGAATAAATTGGCTGCCACAATTAGAGATTTGATCAAATTATAGCAACCACTGCAGTCATTCTTATTGGCTTTTGTGAACACACCAGTGGCTGCTATCAAACATATTACTTAATTGGGAGAAAGTGAATGTGAATGATCACTAATTGGTAATTGATGCACTTAGTGCTACACAAAACAATGTTTCTTCAGCTCTCAGCTGTATCCAGGCACAATTGTGGATGCAGTCAGTTTCTGCTTCAATTATAAGAGAAGGTGAAGAAGGCACTTTTCCCACAGAAATTCGGAAAATAGTCTGGGACAGTGCCACTGACTTGAAAGAGATTCCAATCCTGGTGGAACCTGGTGAACTTACCTATGACCCTGTTTCAAACACAGCCACTGCTTTGTTTTTAACCATACGCAATGCCCTGTACATCGGTTTTCCCTGTTATTGCATTAGGATTAAACCATGACGGAGCTGTTTCTCTATCCTACGGAACATAGAGGATGGGCCCGTCAGTCTGATGACAAAATGGCAAACTGTTAATCTGAAATCCTGTATTGTCGAGAACAACAAGGGTTCATCTGTGAAAGCAATGCACTCGTAGCTCAGGATATCTGTTTAGACACTGAGCAAAACATCTGTCATTTTGAAATTCATCCTAATGAGGCTTCTGAAACAGTTCTTGTATACATAGGCGATGGATGTGCATGCTTTAGAACTATCTGTGATTCTGTGCTTGTAGAAGATGTTGTAGTAGATACAAAGAATCACTCAAACTTCTGTGCTTGTAACTTTACTAAGATTTCAGGATGTGATTTCTCTATGAAGCTCCAGTTACTTCTCACTACCTATTGCAATCCAACTACACACTGATTCACAAACTGATGCCTACTCCTATTGGGATGGACCTCACCCTGGTGAGACAACTGCTGCTGTATCAGGACCTGGTTGAGATCCTCAAGAAAATCAAGGAAAGCGGACAGAAGACCCTGGTGACTGTTCATCATAACGTGAGACAAATACCACTGGGTCATGGAGAGGGTAAAGCAAGATGCCGAGCACAGGTGGTGGGACACCCTTTTTTGGGTGGTCACCTACTGCCACAGGTGTCCTGAACAGGGTGTGTCATCCCATTGTTGTCCTTTTGATTCTAATTGCGCTTAGTTTTGTCAGCAGCCCTATTCGTTATGAATTGGAACATGATGAAAAAGCTAAGGAGATTGACGTCTATAATCAATGCACACAGCCTAGCCGATGTCCTCTACACAGTGGACACCCCCAAAACATTTGACACAAAACAGTTATGAATTAAGCATATGTGCTTTAGAGCAATTTTGATTCCTGAGTATGATTTTGTTAAGATTATTTTTTGATCTGTAGTGAATTGTTTAGAAAATAATTTTTAGAATTAATACTTATGATTTGTTTGTTGTTCTTGTTTTGATTATCTGTGATTTGTTTCAACCATTTTTTGAAATTGTTATACAAATGATATTGTTTTAATTAATTAACTAACTATTTTTGAAATTGTTATAAAAGAATATTAATCAACCATTTGTGAAAATTGTTATGATAATCAATATTAATTATGTTTGTTTATTGCTTCCCTTTCTCCCCTCCTTCTCTTATTCTTTCTTTTCCTTCACTCTTTCTTTTTTCCCCTCCTCTTTTCTCTCGCCTCAATATTTTCCGGGTTATGCTACCAACGTGTGACAAGTTCTGAAGATGAATCAACGACACTCCAGAGTTCTGCTGATGAAGATCCCTCAAGACAATCGTGAGTCACGGGGTCGTGTGAGAGTCTGTCCGAAATATCCTGCATTTTTGCCTCACGATTGTCATGACCACCGAAAAGTTAAAACGATTGAGCCAGTGCAGAGGGGTAGTTATGTGCCTCTTAGCTCACTGTTTCCATAGGTATTATCTGTTATAGTCCACGCTGAACCTGACGGTACGTTCTGCTCTTTTCTGAACAATGGACCTGGACTTTCTCCCCGCCTCTCGATCTGGCTGGTTTGAGCTGTGGGGGTGGCCCCTCTTCCCAGAGAAGACCCTCTTCACCCACCTTCAACCATCGTGACAGACAAGCAGAGATGCGGGCTCTTCATCAAGGGATCAAGACAAGAAGCCCCTGTGCAAGAACCCCCTTGTACCTTCTTCCAGAGACTGGGACTGAACCTCCCCCAACTCGGGGGAGGTGTGCAGTGGTGGGGGGAAGGCTGCCCAGAGTAAGCGCAGGTGCGAGCGCTGAGCCATGAAAACAATGGTTCTCGCCGGTTGCTTAGCTTGGACTCTGTGTACCCCCCTGTTCTGTACTTTCCCTCCTGTCGTGGGATGACCGCTTTTATCCCAGTATCGTGTATTATGTCTGGCAGCTGTGGTTTTTTTTCTCTCTCTCTCTCTCTCTCTCTCTCTCTCTCTCCCCTCCCGGCCATCTTGCCGCGGCGGGGCGGGGAGGGAGGAGGGAGGGGGACTGGGTGCACTTTTGGCTTTGGGGGCTGCTTGGCTGGCTGGCCAGCTTGCTTCTGCTTGCTGCTTCGCTTGCTTGCTACTGCCTTAGCCCTAGCTGATAGCTGCCTTTTTTTTCCTTTTGCTGTTTTCTGCGCTGTTTTCTTTTCCTTTTTTCCCTCTTCTTTCGTCCTCTCTTTCTTACCCTCCCCTGAAGATACTGGACCGGCTCTGGACCTGACCTGGGTCGTCCGACGTCCGGCGGGATCTCTGGAGCCTGCAAGAGAAGCTTGGCACCCTCCACAACACTGAACTGGTTTCCTTTTCTTTTCTTGTGTTGAGGAGTGTTCTTTTGTTATTTGTCAATAAATAGGCTTTGTTTTCCACTTTGCTCCTCTGAGGAATTCCTTCCCGACTGGGTGTTGGGGGGGGGGGGGGGGGAAACTCCCTTTTGGAGATTTCCCCTAATTTTGTCCTGAACCAGGACATCTTTTTGGTGCGTTGGCCGGGAAACTAAAGGAGGCCGAAGACAGTGGAAAACAAACCTATAACAATAATATTTTGGTCTTGGTTGTTTTGTGGCATATTGGTAAATCATAATGTCATTGGGTGAAAGTTTGCTGGTATTTCTGGTCCCTTGGGGTTTTGAAGCTTTAATACCTTTGTGGTCCCTAGGGTTATTTCCTTACCCAAAAATAGCTCTGGTGTTGTCCGTAATAAGTAGCTTCTGCAAGCAGGGGGCACTAACCAGAATAGTCATGGGCTGGTCTTATGTGTGTTGATGTGTCGGAGGTTTATGGAAGACCTTGTTTCAGGAATGTATGGATTGCTGTCATGGCTGTGTACTCAGTTTGTTTGGGGAGAAGAAGAGGAAGGGGCTTCTCAGCTTTTGTCTTCCTTCTTCTCCTCCAAATTGTTGACATCCTATTAGGAAATGTTGAATTTCCCCTGAGTTTAAAGAAACCATCTTTCTGGCATTTAACTTATAAGCCTTTCCTGTACTGTCTGGAGTGTATATAAATGAAAGCCGAGATTTCTAGAGGGTTTAGAGAGGCTCCTGATTCAGGAGTAGAACAAAGCAGAAAAATCTTGACTGGAGTGGGAAATGGAGGATATGGGCCAAACTTAAAGGAATTTGCTGATCCTATAGGTGGGACTTTCCATCTGATCAAATTCAGAACCCAGTCGAGGTGGCAAGTATTTGAGGAGAAAGTGCCATGGTAATACTAAGGAGGAAAGACTTACTGCAGTGAGCTGGGCCTTGGCGTTTGTTTACCGTACTCTGCTAGATACTGTGGAGCAGCAGATAGCAGAAAGGGACAGGGAGATAAGTTAGTACTATCCCAGTAAACCCAGCTGCAGCTAACATCCCAGGCTCCAAACTAGCAGCTGAATCAGACGACAGGCCCCAACCCATGGCTGTCGCAGCTAATACAAGAGTGGAAAGTGTAAAGACAAGACCGATCGATCGAAAGGTGGAGGATGATGATGATGATGCAGGAGAAGGACCTCACAAAATCAGAGGCCATATCAAGGGGCAAGATTCTGGAGCTAATACTGACTCCCTTTTCTCTGAAGGACCTCAGAGGCCTAAGAAAGGATTACAGACGCCAACCTGACGAATCTATAATCAGTTGGTTAGTCCGCCTTTGGGAGCTGCAGGGGAGGTTACGATTTTGGATGGTACTGAGGCGAGGCATTTGGGATCCTGTCGCATGATACTGTCATTGATCAAGGTATGATGAGCAGGGCTGGCCCTCACAGCCTCTGGGAGCGGGTCCTGGAGAGTGTGGCACAAAGATACTTATATGCCGATGATCTCTATATGCAGCAGACAGGGTGGAAGACCATAGAGCAGGAGATCGCTCATGCTGTAGCCCTTGGTCCAGTTAGGACGGGACCAGATGTGAAGAACGTGCTCTACTCTGCGGCCGGGAGCCATGGTCTGTCCTGGAGCCTTTGGCAGAAGGTGCCTGGCGAGACCCGAGGCCGACCATTGGGATTTTGGAGTCGGAGCTACAGGGGGTCTGAAGATAACTATACCCAACAGAAAAAAGAAATCTTGGCCGCCTATGAAGGAGTTCAAGCCGCCTCGGAGGTGATTGGTACGGAGGCACAACTTCTTCTGGCACCCCGACTACCGGTGCTGGGATGGATGTTCAGAGGAAAGGTCCCTCTACCCACCATGCCACAATGCTACTTGGAGTAAGTGGATTGCCCTCATTACGCAGCGCGCTCGAATTGGGAAGTTTAAATCGCCCTGGGATCCTGGAAATAATTACAAATTGGCGCCGAAGGTGAGAGCTTTAGTGTCGCGGATGAGGAACAAGAGCCAGTGACGGGTTGAGGAAGCTCCACCATACAATCAGTTGCCAGCAGAAGAAACACGTTACGCTTTATTCACCGATGGTTCTTGTCGCATCATAGGGATGAAACGGAGGTGGAGAGCAGCGTATGGAGTCCCACTCGACGGTGTTGCGGAGGCTACTGAAGGAGAAGGTGAATCCAGTCATTTGCTGAAATCAAAGCTATTCAACTGGCCTAGGTATTGCAGAGAGAGAGAAGTGGCCAAGGCTCTATTTGTATACCGATTCTTGGATGGCAGCCAACGCTCTATGGGGATGGCTGAAGAGATGGAAAGAGGCGAACTGGCAGCGCAGAGGAAAAACCATTTGGGCTGCGGAAGAGTGAAAGATATCGCTACTCGGTTTAGAGAAGTTACTACTGTGAAGGTTCGGCATGTAGATGCCCATGTCCCCAGAAGTAGAGCTAATGAAGAGCAGCAAAACAACCAGCAAGTACATCAGGCTGCAAAGATAGGGGAGTTGAAGATAGACCTCGACTGGGAGCATAAGGGAGAGTTATTCTTGGCACGATGGGCCCATGATGCCTCAGGGCACCAGGTAGAGATGCCACCTATAAATGGCCACGAGACCGAGGGGTGGATCTAACCATGGACAGTATCTCTCAGGTTATTCGTGACTGTGAGACGTGCGTTGCCATTAAGCAGGCCAAAACGGCTGAAGCCCTCTGGTACGGTGGGGCGGTGGTCTAAGTAACAAATACGGGAGGCCTGGCAGATTGATTACATCACGCTGCCCTCAAACCCGCCAAGGCAAGCACTATGTACTAACCATGGTAGAACCACCACGGGATGGTTGGAAACCTACCCTGTGTCTCATGCCACAGCTCGTAACACTATCTTGGGCCTTGAAAAGCAGGTCCTTTGGAGGCACGGTACTCCTGAGAGAATTGAGTCGGATAATGGAACTCATTTAAAAAACCATCTTATTAATACTTGGGCTGGGAACATGGCATCGAGTGGGTATACCACATCCCCTATCATGCACCAGCTGCAGGGAAAGTGGAAAGGTATAATGGATTGTTAAAAACCACTTAAAAGCATGGGTGGGGGGTCTTTAAAAAACTGGGAGCAGCATTTGGCGAAGGCTACTGGTTAGTTAAACACTCGAGGTTCCACCAACCGAGCGGGTCCTGCTCAGTCTGAGCTCCTAAATATAGTAGATGGGATAAAGCCCCAGTGGCCCATGTCAGAGGTTTGTTGGGAAAGACAGTATGGATCAACCCTACCTCGAGTACAGACAAACC